>PITA01002121.1:0-80686 GCA_004023965.1 Spilogale gracilis | reverse complement strand
ACACCAGTTTACATTCCCACCAACAGTGTAAGAGGGTTCCCCTTTCTCCGCAGCCTCTGCAGCACTTGTTGTTTTCTGTCTTGTTAATTTTGGCCATTCTGACTGGTGTAAGGTGGTATCTCAGTGTGGTTTTGATTTGAATTTCCCTGATAGCTAGTGACGCTGAACATTGTTTCCTGTGTCTGTTAGCCATTTGTATATCTTCTATGGAGAAGTGCCTCTTCATGTCTCTTGCCCATTTTTTAATGTGTTCATCTTCTTTTTGGATGTTGAGTTTGTTCTGTCTTGTTAATTTTGGCCATGCTGACTGGTGTAAGGTGGTATCTCAGAGTGGTTTTGATTTGAATTTCCCTGATAGCTAGTGACGCTGAACATTGTTTCCTGTGTCTGTTAGCCGTTTGTATATCTTCTATGGAGAAGTGCCTCTTCATGTCTCTTGCCCATTTTTTAATGTGTTCATCTTCTTTTTGGATGTTGAGTTTGAGGAGTTCTTTATAGATCTTGGATACCAGCCCTTTGTCTGTAGTGTCATTTGCAAATATCTTCTTCCATTCTGTGGGTTGCCTCTTTGTTTTGTTGACTGTTTCCTTTGCTGTACAGAAGCTTTTTATTTTGATGAAGTCCCAGAAGTTCATTTTCACATTTGTCTCCTTTGCCTTTGGAGACGTGTCTTGAAAGAAGTTGCTGTGGCCGATGTCAAAGAGGTTACTGCCTACGTTCTCTTCCAGGATTTTGATGGATTCCTGCCTCACGTTGAGGTCTTTCATCCATTTTGAGTTTGCCTTTGTGTGTGGTTTAAGAGAATGGTCTAGTTTCCTTCTTCTATATGTAGCTGTCCAATTTTCCCAGCACCATTTATTGAAGAGACTGTCCTTTTCCCACTGGATCTTTTTTCCTGCTTTGTCAAAGATGATTTGACCATAGATTTGGGGTCCATATGTGGGCTCTCCACTCTGGTCCATTGGTCTATTTCTCAGTTTTTGTGCCAGTACCATACTTTCTTGGTAATCACAGCTTTGTAATAAAGCCTAAAGTCAGATAACGAGATGCCCCCAGCTTTGCTTTTCTTCTTCAGCAATTCCTTAGCGATTTGGGGTCTTTTTTGGTTCCATATAAATTTTAGGATTGTTTGTTCCAAGGTTTTAAAGAATGTTGGTGGAATTTTGATCAGAATGGCATTGAAAGTGTAGAATGCTTTGGGCAGTATAGACATTTTGACAATATTTATTCTTCCAATCCATGAGCATGGAATGCTCTTCCATCTTTTTGTGTCTTCTTCAATTTCTTTCATGAGTGTTCTGTAGTTCCTCGAGTACAGATCCTTGACTTCTTTGGTTAGGTTTATTCCTAAGTATCTTATAGTTTTTGGTGCTATAGTAAACAGAATCAATTCTCTGATTTCCCTTTCTATATTTTCATTGTTAGTGTATAAGAATGCAACTGATTTCTGTGCATTGATTTTGTATCCTGCCACATTACCAAATTGTTGTATGAGTTCTAGTAGTTTGGGGGTAGAGTCTTTTGGGTTTTCCACATAGAGTATCATGTCATCTGCAAAGAGAGTTTGACTTCCTCTTTGCCAACCTGGATACCTTTTATTTCTTTCTGTTGCCTGATTGCTGCTGCTAGGACTTCTAACACTATGTTGAACAGTAGTGGTGAGAGTGGGCATCCTTGCCTTGTTCCTGATCTCAGAGGAAAGGCTGTCAGTTTTTCCCCATTGAGGATGATATTCGCTGTGGGTTTTTCGTAGATAGATTTTTATGAGGTTGAGAAATGTTCCCTCTATAGCTATACTTTGAAGAGTTTTGATCAGGAACGGATGTTGTATTTTGTCGAATGCCTTTTCTTCATCAATTGAGAGTACCATGTGGTTTTTCTCTCTTCTCTAATTGATTTGTTCTATCACGTTGACTGTTTTGTGAGTGTTGAACCACCCTTGCATCCCTGGGATAAAACCCACCGGGTCATGGTGGATAATCTTTTTAATGTATTGTTGCAAGGATCTTGTTGAGAATCTTGGCATCCGTATTCATCAGCGATTTTGGTCTGAACTTCTCCTTTTTGATGGGGTCTTTGTCTGGTTTGGGGATTAGAGTGATGCTGGCTTCATAGAAAGAGTCTGGAAGTTTTCCTTCCGTTTCTATTTTTTGAAAGAGCTTCAGGACAATAGGTGTTATTTCTTCTTTGAATGTTTGGTAGAATTCCCCAAGGAATCTGTCTGGGCCTGGACTCTTGTTTTTGATCACTGCTTCAAACTCATTACTAGATATAGGTCTATTCAGATTGTCAATGTCTTCCTATTTCAGTCTTGGTAGTTTATACGTTTCTAGGAATGTATCCATTTCTTCTAGGTTGTTAAACATATTGACATATAATTGTTGATAGTAATTTTTGATGATTGTTTTTATTTCCTTGGTGTTAGTCGTGATCTCTCCCCTTTCATTCATGATTTTGTTAATTTGGGTCTTCTCCCTTTTCCTTTGGGTTAGTTTGGCCAATGGTTTATCGATCTTATTGATTCTTTCAAAAAACCAGCTTCTAGTTTCGTTGATGTGTTCTACTGTATCTCTAGTTTCTGATTCATTCATCTCTGCTGTAATCCTTATTATTTCCCGCCTTGTGTGGGGGGTTGGTTTAATTTTTTGTTGATTTTCCAGTTCTTTAAGGTGTAATGAGAGTTGGTGTACTCTGGATTTTTCAATTTTTTTTGAGTGAGGCTTGGATGGCTATGAATTTCCCCCTTAGGACTGACTTTGCTGTATCCCATAGGTTTTGGATCGACGTATCTTCATTCTCATTGGTTTCCATGAAGTCTTTCAGTTCTTCTTTGATTTCTTGGTTGATCCACATATTCTTGAGCAGGATTGTCTTTAGCTTCCAAGTGTTTGATTTTCTCCTGAACTTTTTATGGTGGTTGAGTTCCAGTTTCATGGCATTGTAGTCAGAGAATATGCAGGGAATAATTTCAATCTTCTGGTATCGGTTGAGCCCTGATTTGTGACCTAGTATGTGGTCTATTCTGGAGAAAGTTCCATGTGCACTCGAGAAGAATGAGTATTCTGCTGTTTTAGGGTGAAAAGTTCTGAATATATCTATGAGATCCATCTGGTCCAATGTGTCATTCAGGGCTCTTGATTCTTTGTTGATTTTCTGTTTAGATGGTCTGTCCATTGCTCAGAGTGGTGTGTTAAGATCTCCTACAATCAATGTATTTACATCAATATGATTCTTTATTTTGTTTAACAGTTGGCTTATGTAGTTGGCTGCTCCCATGTTGGGGCATAAATATTTACAATTGTTAGATCTTCTTGATGTATAGACTCTTTAAGAATGATGTAATGTCCTTCTGTGTCTCTTACTACAGTCTTTAGACTAAAATCCAATTTGTCTGATATGAGAATTGCTACCCCGGCTTTCTTTTGGGGTCCATTGGCATGAAAGATGGTCTTCCATCCCCTCACTTTCAGTCTGGAAGTGTCTTTAGATTCAAGATGAGTCTCTTGTAGACAGCATATGGATGGGTCCTGTCGTTTTATCCAGTCTGCAACCCTGTGTCTTTTTATTGGAGCATTTAGGCTGTTCACATTGACAGTGATTATTGACAGATACGTTTGTATTGACATCATGTTGCCTATGGAGTTCATGTTTCTATATATTACCTCTGTAGATTGCTGTTCTGTGTCGCTCTTAGGTTCGTTTCTCCTCTTAGCATTTCTTGTAGTGCTGGCTTGGTGGTTGCATAGTCTTTTAGACCTTGGCGGTCTTGGAAGCTCTTTATTTCTCCTTCCATTTTGAAAGTCAACCTTGCTGGGTACATTATCCTTGGATGCATATTTTTGTCATGTAATTTCCTGAATATGTCTTGCCAGCCCTTTCTGGCTTGCCATGTTTCTGTGGAAAGGTCGGACGTTATTCTGCTGGTCCTCCCTCTATAGGTAAGGGGTCGCTTTCTCCTAGCTTCCCTTAAGACATATTCTTTGGTTTTATGATTCGAGAATTTTACTATTATGTGCCTGGAGGTTTTTCTTGTCTCATTGATCTTGGGGGGTATCCTCTCTGCTTCTAGGACATGGATATTTGTTTCATTCCTCAGATTTGGGAAATTTTTATCCATGATTTGTTCAACAATATTTTCTAGGCTTCTCTCTCTCTCAACTCCTTCCCGGATTCCAATAATTCTGATTTTGGAGCGTTTCATGGCATCATTCATTTCCCTTATTCTGTTTTCTTGGGGTTTTAGCTGTTTGCTCCAAGACTTCTCTTGCTCCTCCTTCTTAATCCATCTGTTTTCTAAATCACTGATACGATATTCAGCTTCACTTACTCTGGCTGTTAGCATATTTAAATTAGATTGCATCTCATCTATAGCCTTTCTAACCTCAGCTTTCACTTCTGTTACTATGGCTTCCACTTTGAGACTAATGTTCTTTTCTAAATTGACTATTGCTTGGACTATTGCTGCCGTGAATTCCATTTCTGTCATATTGTTTATGTTCATTTCCAGTAATTCTGTGACTGAAGTTGCAGTCTCGTTCTTCTTCTGTTGGATATTCCTTCTCCGAGTCAGTGTGGCGGAGGAGTGGTTGAGGGGGTGTATGGCTAACTATATCAGCCACTATCTAGGTGGATTGGTCGTTGCAAGGTTTTGGAGCAACC
Source organism: Spilogale gracilis (assembly GCA_004023965.1). Lineage (NCBI taxonomy): Eukaryota > Metazoa > Chordata > Mammalia > Carnivora > Mephitidae > Spilogale > Spilogale gracilis. The sequence continues at coordinate 76,027 of PITA01002121.1, read as the reverse complement.
AGAATTCACCACCGAAAAGGGAGGAGAAAGAAAAAAGAAAACGGAAGTGAGGAAGCAAGAAAAGAAACCCCTGCCAGAGAGGGTCCCGGTGGTAGGATTTATATGGTATAAAACTGTTACAGGGTAAAGAAAAGGGTTATCAAGGGTGAATGAAGAGATCTAAAAGCGAAGCCCAACCTATATGACCCCCAAGACCAGTATTTATATAATACAAAAGCAAAGACAATTACACGGACATAGTGACAAACTATAGTGGGAAGGTGGGGGCAGACACTCCTTGTGGGCAAGGAATGCGTTTCAGACGCTCCCGAGTTTGTCTTGTTATTATTGTTGGAGGAGCCCACTTTCAAAAGATATGGGGAGATTAGAAGTGGTTGTATATAGGGGTAGTACTGAATAGGGATGTGGGATTGACTTGAGGCTTATAACTACATGTACACGTGAAAGAGAGAATAAAGGAAAGAGGAGAGAAGAAAGGGAAAACAGAGAAAGCAAACAGGGAAACAAGAGGCAACAACAAGAGCAGAAAATATAGGAGTGTGTTTGAAAAAATTTCAAGGTAAAAAAAAAAATTATGGGGTGTTGTATTGAGTATCACATTGTGATAAAAAGGGTGTTAAAAATTGAAAGAAGAAAAACTGTGAGAATGTATTTTTAAGCCTAGAATGGAAGCTTTAAAAGTAAAAATAGAAAAAAGTTTAAAAAAGTAAATAAGGTGGAAAACTATCAATATGTTGTAGGGCTTTTGGTACTTGTAGTCAGTGCCAGGAGTTTAATAAATCGCCTTTCCCCTGATTTGGGGTTTTGCAGTTTGAGTGTTGTCCTCCTGAGCTTCTGGCTTGCTTTCTGGGGGCGGGGCCTGCGGCATAGTTTCAGTCCTTCTACCTGGGCTGTGTCTCTCGTCTCCATGGTAACCAGGTTATCAGGTTACAATTCTCTGGTGGCCGAACCTTCTTTTGCTGAAGAAGTCAGGTCGGAGCAAGATGTCTGAGCCCAGACCTTCCCAGAGAGAGCCTTTACACAGAGAGGGGATCTGTCCCGCCTCCCGATTGGCTGCCTGTCACAGCCTGGCAGGTGCAGAGGCTGGATTGATCTCTGCCCATGCCCCACATTTGTCGCTTCACTCCTGCAACTCAGAACCACAACTCCTTTTGGATTGCGCAACCTTGTCTGTGCCCCAGGACCCAAGGTCTCTTGGGTCCCAGGCAAGTCTGTAAAATCGCCTTCCCTGGGGGGTCCGCGCCCGGTTCACAGGTGGAGAGAAGCGGGAGAGAAAGGCAGCGGCGGAAAAATAGAATCCACGCCCACCACTCTCGCTGAGATCCCCTGTGCTGCGAAGCCCTGCTTCTCTGGCTTAAGCAGTGGGGGGATAGACTCCGCACCCCAGCCCCTCTAAGTTCCCTGGAGCTGCGGGGCACTTCCTCTCCCTGCAGATTCCCGTCTCCCTGCTGCCACGGAGGAAAAACTGATTTTGCATCTCACAGGGCACTCTCTGTCCCTGCAGGTCCCCATCTCCCTGCTCCGGTGGCGGCAGCTGCGGTGAAAGAAAAGTCTCCTTGCCTTGCCGCGCGTTCTGCTGCGCTCCGTTTCTGTTTCGCCCCGATTCAGACCGTAATCTGTTGTTATTCCTCACTCACAGAGCTCTTTCGTGTTGGGGTATTTGCTTTAAATGGTTCAGCTCTGTGGGCTTCCTCCCCCACTCCCCTGTCTCTGGGGGCAAGCCTCCAGTCCCTCTCACAAGTTTCTACCTTTTTGTGGATGGTTTTTCTCTCCAGAAGCTCAAAATATCACCTTTCAGGCTGATTTCTTCGGTGCTCTCAGTGGTCCTGCAGTGTTCCTTTTGCTGGAATTGAGTGCACTTTAGGGAACTCCCTGAAATCGGTCACCTGGTCTTCCACCATCTTCTTCCCCCAACACTTTATCATTATAAATGTCTTTCTTTAGCATAGATATCTGTCTGAAACTAATATAGTTACTCCTGCTTTTTTGGTTAATGCTAGCATAATATGTTTTTCTAGATCCATTTACATTTAACCTGTATGTATCTTTATGTTTAAAATGGGTCTCTTCTAGAAAATATATAGTTAGGTATCTTAACAATCTCTGTATTTTAATTGGTGCATTTAGATCATTGACATTCATAGTGATTATTAATATAGTTGGATTAATGCCTACCATATTTAGAATTTTTCCAATTTTTACTGGTCTTTATTCCTATTTTTCTTTTACTTTTTCTGCCCTTTGCTTGTTTTAATTGAGCCTTATATATGATTCAGTTTTTCTCCTTTCTTAGCATATTGACTGTACTTCTTGTTTTACTATTTTTGTGGTTTTCCTAGAGTTTACAGTATACAATTAACCCAATTCCACTTTCAAATGGCACTATACAATTTGACATATAGTGTGAATATACCTTATGATAGATATATACATAAGCATATATGAAATGAATATATTATTGTTTATTATAATTTTGAAGAAACTATTATGTGTTAGATCAATTAAGAATAAGAAAATAAGGGATGCCTGGGTGGCTCAGTTGGTTAAGCGACCGCCACTGCCTTCGCCTCAGGTCATGATCCCGGAGACCCCGGGATCAAGTCCCACATCGGGCTCCCTGCTCGGCAGGAAGCCTGCTTCTCCCTCTTTCACTCCCCCTGCTTGTGTTCCCTCTCTCGCTGTGTTTCTCGCTGTCAAATAAATAAAATCTTTAAAAAAAAAAAAGAATAAGAAAATAAGTTTTTATTTTCCTTTCACTTATTACATCTTTATGCTCTATGTAAGGACCTGAATTATTTCCCTTTTCTCTAAAGAACCTCTTTTAACATTTTTTTCAAGGCAGATCTACTGGCAGCACTTAACCTCAATTTTTATTTGAGAAGCCTTTATTTTTCCTGAACTTTTTAAAGGATAACTTCATAATATACAGAATTCTGAGTTGGTTGTTTTTTACTACAATACTTTAAATATTTTCCTCTACTTTCTTCCTGCTCGCATGGCTTCTGAGATAAAGTCAGATGTAATTTCTTGTCTCTGTTCCGCTTTATGGAAGAGTTTTGTTTACTTTTTTCTCTGACTTCTTTCAGGATTCTTTTTCTTTAATTTTATGTAGTTTGAAATTATATGCAAAGGTGTAGTTTGGGGTTTGTTTTTCATTTTTGCATTTATCCTACTTGAAGTTCTCTGAGCTTCCTGAATCTGTGATTTGGTGTCTGACATTAATTTGGGGAAATTCTTTTTTTTTTTTTTTTTTTTAGATTTTATTTATTTGACAGAGAGAAACACAGCCAGAGAGGGAACAGAAGCAGGGGGAGTGAGAGAGGGAGAAGCAGGCTTCCCGCCGAGCAGGGAGCCCGATGTGGGACTCGATCCCAGGTCTCCAGGATCATGACCTGAGCCGAAGGCAGTGGCTTTAACCAACTGAGCCACCGAGGCGCCCCAGTTTGGGGAAATTCTTAAGCATCATTGTTTCAAGTATTTCTTCTGGTATTTCTCTCTTCTTCTATTATTCCTATTATACATATGTTCTACCTTCTGTAGTTGTCCCGCAGTCCTTGGCTATTTTATTTTGTTTTCAGTCTTTGTTCTTTTTGCTTTGCAGTTTTCAGGGGTTCTATTGATATATCCTCTAGCTCAGAAATTCTTTTCTCAGCTATGTCTAGTCTACTAATGTGCCCACCAAAGGCATTCCTCATTACTGTTCAATGTTGTGCTCATCACAGGTGCCCTTCTTAATCCCTATGACCTATTTAACCCATCCCTCCACTCACCTCTCCTCTGGTAACCATCAGTTTGTTCTCCAAAGTTAAGACTCTGTTACTTGCTTTGTTCTTTTTTCTCTCTTTATGCTCATTTGTTTCCTAAATTCCACATATGAGTGAAATCATATGGTATTGTTCTTCCTCTGAATGACTTATTTGATTTTCACTTAGCATAATACTCTGTAGTTTCATCTACATCATTGCAGATGTCAAAATTTCATTGTTTTTTTATGGGTAATACTCCTGTGTCTGTGTCCCTGTGTGTGTGTACCACATCTTAATCCATTTATCAGTCGATGGATATTTTGACTATTTCCATAATTTGGCTATTGTAGATAATGCTGCTATAAAGATCAGGATGCATGTATCGTCTATTTACATTTATTTGTGGAAACTCCATCTTGTTTACCAGAATGGCTGCACCAATAAAAGGTTCCCCTTTCTCCACAAAAAAAGGAAATGTTTTAAATGTTTAGTAATATGGTAATGAGATTTGGGGGGAGTGAGGTGTTTTATAACCCTACAATTAGGCCTCAGTCCTTTAGTGAACCTATGCCTCTGGACTTTGCATCTCACAAATCTTTTTCAATTCTTTCTCACCATCATCCCCAGCCTTAGGAGGGACAGCATGACTAGAGTGAGCAGAAGTCAGGTATATTGCTTTTTTCAGGTCAGTTAGGCTCTAATAATATCCCAGCAGATTATGCTCTGATAAGTATTTATCCCTGAAGTCAGGCCTTATTAAGAAGAACACAGTGCTAACAGTATTTCACAATGGTTCCTTTCCTCTCCCTTTGGAAAGCACAAGGATTTTTTTTTTAACATTATCTTCCATAGGAACCTGGCTATGCTCTTGGAAGTAAATCTCAAATATTTTGGAGGCTCCCTATGACTGCATCCTCCTAGAATTTTTAACTTCCACTTGTCCATACCAAGCATCCAGCAATTCATCAATTACATTTCAGGTTTTCCCCTTCAGCAGTGTTTCCTGTAGCTGTTTTTCTTGTGAGTCTCTACTCTCGTAAGCCAGAACTTTCTATTTTGCCTGTTGATCTCTTCAGTCTGGAGACAGCCATTTGGTCTGTATCTTCCATCACTTACAGATCCAGAAAAGAGTTCATTTTTCAGTCCATTCCACCTTTTACTTGTCTTTAGGATGGAGTGGTAACTCCTAAGCTTTTAACATGCAGTGTTGGAGATCAGAAGTCTGTAAATCATATTTTATTTTAAGGCTTTTTTATGGAAGTATAGTCAACACACAGTAGTACCTCACTTTCAGGTGTACAACATAATGATTTGACAACTTTATATATTATGCTGTAGCTACACCACAAATGTAGCTACCATCTGTTACCGTACAACATTTATGTTTTTCCTGTGCTGTGCCTTTCATCCCTGGGACTTATTCATTCTTTAACTTCAAACTTATATACCTCCCAATCCCCTTCACCAATTTCACCCATTACTTTACTCCCCTCCCCTCTGAGAACCACCAGTTTGTTCTTGGTAGTAATATAATTTGTATATTGATCTTATGTACTATAACCTTGCTTAGATACTACTACGATTAGTTTTAGGAGGGTATTTTCTGTTGCTTTTTTTTAAGTGTCTTTCATATTTTTTAGTACATTTGTGTTATCTACAAATAGGAGCAGTTTTATTTCTTCCTTCCTGATTGACATGCCTTGATTTTTTTTTTCTTGCCAGTTGTACTAGCTAGAACTTCCACCACTGTGTTCAGGAGTCATGATGTGAATGGACATCCTTGCCTTTTTCCTATTCTTATGAGAAAAGCTTTCAGTCTTTCATCAGTTAGTATAGTGTCATTTGTAGGCTTTTTGAAAAGGGTTTTATTTGAGAAAGTTTTTGCTCTGTTTCTATTTCTCTGAGGCTTTTTATCATGAATGGATATTGATATGCATTTTGCATAAATTCATATAATTATGTGATCTATTTTTCTTTCTAGCCTGTCAGTGTGATAGATTTTGTTGATTGACTTTTTACATATAGAACCAGTCTCATTCTCAGAATAAACTCCACTGGGTTGTGTCATATCATTCTTTTTTCCTTTTAATTCTTTTTATATATTGCTGAAATCTGCTAATATTTTGGTAAGAATTTTTATATCTATATTCATAAGAGATACTGATTTACAGGGTTTTAAAAAATCTTTTTATATTTTTTTTACTGTCATGGTAGCATAAGCTTCATAAAAAAGTATAAATGTTCCCTTTTTTATTCTTTGGAAAAGTTTATGTAAAATTTATATAAATTTCTCTTTAAACATTTTGTAAAACTTATCAGTAAAACCATATGACCTGGAGATTTGTTTTTCTACAGTTTTAGCTCTGTAGATTCAATTTTCATAAAAATTATAAAGCTTTGCAAATTATCTATTTTATATTTGATTAGCTGTTAACGTTTTGTGCCTTTTAAGGAACTCATTCATTTCATTTAAGGTATCTAATTTATATATATGGATTTTTCCTAGTATCTTCTGATTATTATGTTTTTATCTTAACTTTCTATATAATATTATTGTCTCATTCCTATATTGGTAATTTGTCTTTTCTTTTTCACTCTTGCTTCAGATATTTCAGTTTTATTGATATTTTCAAAGAATGAGATTTTGTTTCATTGGTTTTCTTTAATTTTCCACTTGCAAATTTCATTGCTCTCTGCTCTTTATGACTTCATTCTTTATTTTATTTTTAGTTTATTTTACTCTATACAGTTCTTAAGGCAGGAGCTTATATTGTTAGTTTGAGATTTTACCTCCTTTTTAATGCACTGTCTTAGGTGCATCACACAAAATCTGTTATGTTTTCTTTTCATTTGCAGTCACTGCAGTGTTTTTGTGTTTGTTTTTTTGAGACTTCTTTGTGTCATTGATTATCTAGAAGTTTATAAACTTGGTGTAGGTTCAAAGTGTATGGGAATTTACTGTTATCATTCTGTTTCTGATTTCTAACTTGATTCTATTGTGGTTAGCAAATATACTGTATGATTTCAATTATTTTAAAATTCTTGAGTTTATTTTTATGGTCTCAAGTGTGATCTCTCTTGGCAAATGCACTGGAGAAGAATAAAGATTGTTAGGTCAGGTTGAACATTCTATGTCAATTAGATCCTGATAATTGATGGTTTCTTTGAGTTTTTCCATATCCTTATTGATTTTTTTCATCCAGTTCTTCTGCCACAATATCTAAAAAAGAACTTGTATCCAAAATAAACAAATAACTCCTAGGTATTTACTCAGTTAATTTGAAAACTTATTTCCAAGTAAAAATCTACATGTGAATGTTTAGAAGATCATTGCCAAAAGCTAGAATCAACCAAGATGTACTTAAGCAAGTAAATGGATAAATAAATTTTGTTGCATGCACACAGTGCAATATTATTCAATGCAAAAGGAAATAAGCTATCAAGCCACAAAAAGACATAGAGGATCTTAAATGTATATTGCTAAGTAAAAGCCAGTTTGAAAGGATATATGCCATGTGATTCCAATTTTGTGACATTTTAGAAAAAATATAACAGTATAGACAGTAAAATGATCGTTGATGGCCGGGGATTTGTGGGAAGAGAAACATAGATGAGTGGCTAAATCAGAGCAGACTTTTTGGACAGTAACACTATCCTGTATGATACTGTAGGGGGGGGGGGGAACATGACATTATGCATTTGTCAAAACTCATAGAACTTTATTTACATCACTAAAAATGCTTAACATTTGCAAATTTCTTTAAAACAGCATTTAAGCAGTTGGCAAATCCTGGAAGATAATGCAGACTCCGACAAGAACATCTAAATGTATTGCAAATATAAGAAACAACCTCACTGAAGGGGCTCGAGGGAAAAGACACTGACTTAAATTCTGTAGTTGCCATTTATTCACAAGTGATACATTCATTCCATGACCGCCAGTGGATGCTTGAGACCACAGATAGTGCCAGACCCTGTATATGCTGTTTTTTTCCTATACATACATATCATAAAGTTTTGTTTATAAATTAGACAGAGATTAACAATAATAGCTAATAATAAAGTAGAACAATTATAACAATATACTGTAGTAAAAGTTACATAAATGTGGTCTCAATCTCAAGATATCTTATTATTTTCTACTCACTCTTATGATGATGATGATGATGATGATGATGATGTGAGATAAAATGCCTATGTAATGTGATGAAGTGAGATTAATTACATACTAAGTGTGATATAGTGTTAGGCTCCTATTGACCTTCCAGTGATATGTTACAAAGAGGATAATCTCCTTCCAGCCTGCAGTTGATCGTGGTAACAAACTGTAGAAAGTGAAAACAAAGTCAGTAACATCCATGTATCATATGATTTTGTACCTTTGATATGATGTGATAAAAATAGCACTTTACTTCTGTGGTCTTCTTCCCAAAATTCCACAACTGTAGTTTTATGAGAAAAATATCAGACATACTCTAGTAATGGGCACCTTACAAAATACCTAACCAGTACTCCTCAAAAACTGGCAAGGTCATTAAGTCCAAGGAAAGTCTGGGAAACTGTCACAACCAAGAGGAGCATAACAAGACTTGAAAACTAAATGTTATAATATGACAATTGGATCCTGCAACAGAAAAAGGACATTAGAAAATGTAAATAGTGTATGGACTCTAATGATAATATACCAATATTGGTGCACTAATTCTAACAAAATTTACCACACTAATGTAAGATGTTAAATATAGGGGAAACTGGGTACAGGGTATATGTGAACTCTATATTTTTAATCTCAATTTTTCAGTAAATGTAATGTTAAGAAAATAAGTTATATTTTTAAAAACAGTTCAACACTTTAGAGCCCTACTCTGTACAACTTGCAAGGAACAAGTAATTCCAATCTTATATAAGCTCTTCCTGAGAATAGTAGAAATATAAATGTTTCCTAATTCATGTTATGAGACTATAATAATCTTTTTACCATAACCAGAAAAGAATAGTTGAAAAAATGAAAAGTATAGACTAATATCATGGGAAATATAGATGAACAAAACTTCAAAAATAAAATATTAACACACCAAATGTAGCAGTACATAAAAAACAATACATCAGGGTGCCTGGGTGACTCAGTCGGTTAGGTGTCTGCCTTCGGCTCAGATCATGATCCTGAGTCTGGGATCGAGCCCCACATTGGGCTCTCTGCTAGGCAGGGAGTCTGTTTCTCCCTCTCCCTCTGCCTGCTGTTCTGCCTACTTGTGTGTTCTCTTTCTTTCTCAAATAAATAAATTAAAAAAAAATACATCAAGACCAACATTGATTTATTTCAAGGGTACAAAGGTGATTCAGCATTAGATAACCGATTAACATGAATCATCACATTAACAAATTAAAGAGGAAAAACCATATAGTCTCATAAAAACCATTTAATAAAATTCAATACCCATTTATGAATAACAGCTCTTAGCAAGCTAGGATTAGAAGGGAACTTCCTTTATCTGATCAAGCAAATACAGTTAATAGATGCTATTAGTCTTCTCTTTAAAGTTATGAATGAGAGTCCTACTGTAATTACCTCCGTTCAAAATTGTACAAAGTAAAACAATAAATAGAATAGGCATTGAAAAGGTCAAAAACAGAACGTCATGATTATCTATATAGAAACTTATAAAAAACCAGTAGTCTTTTAGAACCAGTGAAAGAGTTCATCTAGTTTGTTAAAGATCAAGATAGATATATATCAGTTGCTATCCTATAAATCCAAAACATATTTTTTAAATAGAGCCAAATTTTGCAAGGTTTATTTTGTGCTTATTTTTTATTTCCTATTGTGGAGATTATAACTTTAGCTCAATTTTCTGAACTTTCCTTGTTACATAAAAATGGATTTATTAAATGCATAAATGACCATAACATTCCAGTAGATGCTATATAACATTCTACTAGAGTCTGGAGGGTCCATACCTGCCCTCCAGAAGTTTATAAGTCTTGAACACCCTGTAGAAACAGTTAAAGATACATAAGTTACAGAACAAAAATAATAGGCCAGTATATAAATGAACAGTAAGGTCCATTTATATCTGTAAAAATGGGAAAACAAGATAAAGATAGTGAATAAGAAATTTGAAGAAAATCAGTAGGATATCCTGGTCCAAAATGGTCAAGGTGAAATATGAAATTCTTTTCTAGTAACTCTATTGGACACTTCTTAGGGGCAGTGGTTTTATCAGAGCTGTACATGGGATAAGATCAGCCGAATTGTGGTTAGAATCGAAGGATAGTTTTGGATACTACTCCTTTATCTGATAAGTCACTTGTAAATATCTTCTCCATCCTGTCAGTTGTCTTTTGATTTTGTATTCAAAATCTATAAAGAACTTATCAGACTCAACACCGAAAGAGCAAATAATCCAATCAAGAAGGAGGCAGAACACATGAACAGACATTTCTGCAAAAAAGTAATTCAAATGGCCTAGAGACACATGAGAAAGTGCTCAACATCACTTGACATTAGGGAAATACAAATCAAAACCACAGTGAGATACCACCTCACATCAGTCAAAATGGCTAAAATTGACCAGTCGGGAAATGACAGGTGTTGGTGAGGATGCAGAGAAAGGGGAACCCTCCTACACTGTTGGTGGGAGTGCAAGCTGGTGCAGCCACTCTGGAAAACAGTATGGAGATTCCTTAAAAAGTTGAAAATAGAGATACCCTACAACCCAGGAATCGTACTACTGGGTATTTCCCCTAAAGATACAGTGGCATATACACCTGAATATTTATAGCAGTAGTGTCCACAATAGCCAAACTATTAAAAGAGCCTAGATGTCCATCAACAGTTGAATGGATAAAGAAGATGTGGTGTATATATATACAAGGGAAAACCATGCAACCATCAAAAACCCCCCAAATCTTGCCATTTGCAATGATATGGGTGGAACTAGAGGGTATTATGCTAAGCGAAATAAGTCAGTCAGAGAAAGACAATTATCATATGATCTCTCTGATTTGAGGAATTTGAGAGACAGAGTGGGGGGCTTTGGGGAGAACGGAGGAAAAAAATGAAACAAGATGAGGCAGGGAGGAAGACGAACCATAAGAGACTTTTAATCTCAGGAAACAAACAGAGGGTTGCTAGCAGGATGGGTAGGAGCAATAGGGTGGCTGGGTGATGGACATTAGGGAGGGTGTGTGCTATGGAAAATGCTGTGAATTGTGTAAAACTGATGATTCACAGACCCGTACCCCTGAAACAAATAACACATTATGTTAATTAAAAAAAGATTTTAAAGACAGTCCAGTATGGTATTACTTTGTAAAAAAATGTTAGAAGTTGAGGCAACTTTACCTTGACCTTTTATATACCACATTGAAAGAATTTTTGTGATTACCCTTCATAGATTCTACCTAAATTCTACCATTAACATTTACTGTAGTTGCTTTATTACTTATTTATCATCTAGTCATTCAAACAACATTAAAAATAATGTCAACATCAAGCCTTGTCAGGATAGGCAGCAATACTGCTGGTGGGAGTGTGGAGAATGATTTGTTTTTATGTAGTAATGATGCATATCTGCTTATTACTATGACTCATAAACCACATCTAGTAATATACCTTAGAAAGGTAGCTTACACTTTTTGACCATGAGCCACAGTAAGAAATAGACTTCACATTGTAATCCCATACCCACACGTGTGTGTGTGTGTGTGTGTGTGTGTGTATGGGTATGTATATATACATATACATGTATACACAGATATGCATATATATGTGTATAGAAGTTACAAAAAGTTTAGGAAACAATAATTTAGCAATAAAGAAGGCATTCTGATAGTTTCTGTTCTTTTTTTGGTTTTTTTGGAATGTACTTACGACTATCTTAAGTCAATTTATCCTCCTTTTAATTGGCTTTGACCTACAAGTTGAAGAACATTGCCTTATAGAAAGCCTTGCACTTACGTACTGAGAGAAGTGTAAAAGAATTTTTTAATAGCTGCATTTTTTGTAATAACAACAAATAAAAGCAAAAAATGCCCATAGACAAAAGAATGGATAAATAAATTGTGGTATAATTATACAATAAAATATAGTACATCAGTGAAAATGAACCATAGCTCTGTACATCAGCATAGAGAAGTATCACAAATACAATGTTGAGTGAGAAAAACAAGTTATATAAGAATATATACAGTATGATTCCATTTGTATGAATTTTAAAAACATGCTAAACTGGATAGAACAATATATCTAGATAAATATATTTTTATGTATTTACAAATATAGTTACAATAGGCCATGTGTTATGTGATTCCATTTACATGAAATGTTCAGAATATGCAAACTGAAAGAGACAAAAAGTAGATTACTGGTTGTGTAGAGCTGGGGATTGGAAGAAAATGTGAACTGCCGATGGGTATAAGATTCTTTGGGCAGACTGATAAAAATGTTCTGAAGTTGACTGCAATGATAGTTGCGCAAATCTGTGAATATACTGTAAAATTTATTTGATTTTATACTATAAATGGATAAGTTGTAGAGTATGTGGATTCTATCTCAATAAAGTTATTATAAAAATGAGTAAGGAAATGGTTTTAAGATTCAGGAAACGAGTGCTTTGGAAAAGAGTCGAGATCAGGAAAGGCACACAGTAGTCTTTGAAGACATAAGTAATAGTCTCTTTCTTAATCTACATTATAGTTACATAGGTGGGTCCTTATTCTCTACATTTTATACATGCAATATAAATTTTTATGTATTTAATACTTAATAAAATTTATTTTTAATGGAAATAAGATTATATTCAAATATTCTTATACAGCTGTGCCTTTACGTTTAACACAATATATCGAAATTTTGGTATAAATCTTGATTAGGACCAGTTTTCACTGAATTATCCCATTTAAAAAATTATTCTTTATGTATTTAAATATTTTAAAATATAAGGTAACTGTTATGTTCTCTGTAAGTCAAAATATATTTAAAGGACTATAACTTGTCCATTTCTTTACATCACTATTGCAACCATCCTAATTCACATCTCCTATTATTCCAGCATTCTCTTTACTGGTTTCTTTGCTTCCTGTTTTCCGTCTATCCAATTAGTTTTTCAAATCACAGCCCAGAAATATCTTTTTAAAACAAAAATAACAGTATATTATTCCTTTTTTCAAAACTTTAGTGAAATGTCATTTGATATTATTTTCTAGGGCTTATATAAATTGTTTCTGCTAAGTGCCTTTTTAGCAGCATTTTTCACTGTTTTAACTTGGACTGCTATAACAAATTACCATAGGCAGGGTAGCTTCTAAACAAACAAAATTATTTCTCACAATTCTAGATTCTGCAAGTTTGAGAATAGAGTACCAACATGGTTAGGTTCTGGTGAAAGCCTCTTCCAGGATGTAGACTTCTGACCTTTTTTCTTTTTTCTTTTTTCTTTTTTTAAGATTTTATTTATTTGACAGAGAGAAACACAGCCAGAGAGGGAACACAAGCAGGGGGAGTGAGAGAGGGAGAAGCAGGCTTCCTGCGGAGCAGGGAGCGCGATGTGGGACTCAATCCCGGATCTCTGGGATGAAGGCAGTCGCTTAACCAACGGAGCCACCCAGGCATCCCTGACCTTTTTTCTTTAGCCTTACCTCATGATGGGTCAAGAGCTCTGTGGAGTCCCTTTTATAAAGGCAATAATTGCATTTATAAGGGCTTCATCCTCATGGCCTAATAAGCACATCTCAGAGGCCCTATCTCCTTATACCATCACATTGGGGTTAGAACTTTAACGTATGAATTTTCTGGGGAATCACAGTTATTTACTCCATTCCACCCATCCATTCTCATTGTTACCACACACATCAGGTTCTCTTTTTAGCTTTTTGTTGTTTTTACATACCATTTCTTTTGCCGGAAATGTTCTTCCCAGTCTCCCTCTATAACTCCTGTTTTTTAGGTAGCAGCTTGGATGTTTCTTTTTTTCTTCCCTAATCACCATTACTCTCCCTCACCTAAGACTAAAACACTCTTCCTGCCATTCACATAGATTTTCTTGTACCCCAGCACTTACTTTATCTTAACACTTACTGATAATTTTCTGTAAATCTGTAAACTCCCTTAAACTCAGACTATTTAGTTACTCTTGTGCCCCATGGCCTAACACTGCCTTGCCTGTGGTAAGTACTCGAACAATACTTGCTGAATGAATAAATGAATTCATTCTTTTAACCATACTTCATATATTTTAGAAGATGTTTTAAGTAATAAAAATAACAAGGTATTCTACAATTAATTTGAAAATACGTTCATGATTTTTATTCTTTTCTTTTTTTTATGTTTTTCTCCTTGGTAGCTCTCCAGTAGATGATTTCATGATAGTTCAGTCTGTTAATAAGACTAGTGTACTTGCTGAGTTGACCTGATTTTTAAATATATTCTTTATTTTTAAAAAGTACTTTTGTGTTATCATTTAATATTGAATATATCTGGCTGTTTATGCCTTTCCTAATTTGATATACTTGAAGAAGAGAAAACAGAATAATCTTTCAAAGGAAATAGACAAAATCCCTTTTCTTATTTCCGTTTTTTTCTGAGGTTTATAAGTATGAATTCAGACAGATATATCTCAACCTTTTGTTGAATGTGTTACTATCCAACTCTTGTGCTGACAAAAATAATAATTTATCTTCTGTATCAGATGTAGAAATATTTAAAAATTAGAACTAAAGGGTAAGTAGTTATCTGTCACAGGTGTCAGAAATTTATGTTTACATATAAAAAACTGGAAGGTAATATATAACTACCTCATGGATGTTCTGAGTGTAATATAAAATTACCAGTAAATGATATGACAGATAACAAGCACTAGTTAATATTAGATGTTAAGTTACTTACAAGTCATCTTGATCTCTTTTCCACATCAATAATGGCAAAAGAAAAAGTCAGTTCTCTGCCCCCTCTTTTCCCCCAAAGCAAAAAATGAGGTAAAAACAGTAGAAAAGAAGTAGAATATCTCTAGAAAAAACAAGGCACTATGTAAGGTACTGAAACAGATACATCCAAGAACATGAAGCAAAAATCATTCAACTTGTGTTTAATATTTTCTATTATCAGACTTTTTTCTTTATTCTTTATATCTTATATCATTCCCTTTCAGTTTATCTTGACAAACAAGTGACAAAATGGCAGTGAGTACATACAAAATGGCAATAAGTCATATTATAATTACACAGTAATTACGTTGTGTAATTGGGCTGAATGCTTCAATCAAAAGAATAGGGTGAATGAACGGGTAAAAGGGTAGACCCATTTATATATTGCCTCCAAGAGATTCTCATTTCAGACCTAATGCCCGTGCAGATTGAAAGTGAAGGGATGGAAAAAATCATGCAAACGGAAGTGAAAAGAAAGCTGAAGGAGCAATACTTATATTGGACAAAATACACTTTAAAACAAAGACGGAAATAGGGGTCAAGGGACACTACATAATCACAAAGGGAACAATCCAACAAGATATAAAAATTGTAAATAATTATGTGCCCAACATAGAAACACCTAAATACATAAAGCAACTATAAATAATCATAAAGGAAAAAATTGATAATACAATAGTGGGGGGCTTTAACACCCTACTTGCATTTATGGATAAATCATCCAGACAGAAAATCAACAAGGAAATGGTGGCTTTGAATCATATATTGGGCCACATGGTTATAACAGCTGTATTCAAAATTTTCCATCCAAAAACAGAAGAATACACATTCTTTTCAGGTGCACTTGGAACATTATCCAGAATAGATCACATGTTAGGCCACAGAATAGGTCTCAACAAATTCAAAAAGAAATCATATCATGCATCTTTTCTGGCCACAATAGTATGAAACTAGAAATCAATTATAAGAAAAAATTTGGAAAGAAGATGAATACATGGAAGTTAAATAACATGCTATTAAAAAATGAATGCAGCAACCAAAAAATCAGACAAAATAAAAAATATATGGAGACAAATGAAAATGAAAACACAATAGTCCAAAGTCTTCGGGATGCAGCAAAAGCTATTCAAGAGGTATAATTATAACAATACAGAATGTAATACATAGTAATCCCAATCAAAATAACACCAGCATTTTTCACAGAACTGGAACAAGCAATTCTAAAATTTGTATAGAACCAGAGAAGACCCCACATAGCCATAGTAATGTTGAAAAAGAAAACCAAAACTGGAGGCATTCTCAATTCCAGACTTCAAGCAGTACTACAAAGCTGTAATCATCAAGACAGCATGGTATTGACACATAGACACATAGATCAATGGAACAGAATAGAGAGCCCACAAATGGACCCTCAACTCTGTGGTCAACTAGTCTTCAACAAAGCAGGACAGAATATCCAATGGAAAAAGAAGACAATCTCTTCAAAAGGATGTTTGGAAAACTAGACAGGCACATTCAGAAGAATGAAACTGGACCACTTTCTCACACTGTACACAAAAATAAATTAAAAATGCATGAAAGACCTAAATGTAAGACAGGAATCCATCAATACCCTAGAGGAGAATACAGGCATCTCTTGATCTTAGCTGCAGCAATTTCTTACTACATATGTCTCCAGAGACAAGGGAAACAAAAGTAAAAATGAACTATTGGGACTTCATCAGGGTAAAAAGCTTTTGCACAGCAAAAGGAAACAATTCTGCATTGCAAAGGAAACAATCAGCACAACTAAAGGCAACCTGCAAAATGGCAGAAGATATTTGCAAATGACGCAACAGATAAAGGGCTAGTATCCAAAATTTATAAAGAACTTCTCATACTCAACATCCAAAAAACAAAAATCCAGTCAAGAAATGGGCAGAAGACATGAACAGGCATTTCTCCAAAGAAGACATAGAAATGGGTAACAGACATATGAAAGAATGTTCAACATCACTCATCATCAGGGAAATACAAATTAAAACCACAGTGAGATAACATCTCACACCAGTCATAATGGCTAAAATTAACAACTAAGGAAGAAACAGTTGTTGGTGAGGATATGGAGAAAGAAGAGCCCAATTACGCTGTTGATGAAATATAAACTGGTGCAGCCACTCTGGAAAATAGTATGGAGGTTCCTCAGAAAGTTAAAAATAGAGCTACCCAATGACCTCGCAATTGCACTACTAGATATTTATCCAAAGGATAGCAAAATAGTGATTCGATGGTAGACATGCACTACGCTGTTTATAGCAGCAATGTCCACAATAGGCAAAATATGGGAAGAGTCCAGATGTCCAGCAACTGATGAATGGATGAAGAATATGTAGTTTAAGGGCTGGCTCAGGTCGTGATCTCAGCATTGTTAGATCAAGTTGGGCTCTGTGCCAAGTGTGGAGTTTGCTTGTGACTCTTTCTCCCTCTTTCTCTGCCTCTTCCTCCCACCACCCCACCATGCACATGCACACACCCTCTCTCTCTTTCTCAAATAAGTCTTTAAAAAAAAAAAAGGAAAAATGTGTGACATGTGTGTGTGTGTCTCTGTCACACACACATATGCACACACAGGAATATTATTCAGCCATCAAAAAGAATCAAATTAACCATTTCCGATGATGAGGGTGAAACTAGTGTGTATTACACTAAGTAGAATAAGTCAGAGAAAGATACCATGTGATTTCACCCATGCAGAATTTAAGAAACAAAACTGATGAATATAAGGGAAGGGGTGGAAAAATAAGATAAAAGCAGAGAAGGGGGCAAATCATAAAAGACTCTTAATCATAGGGAACAAAGGGTTGCTGGAGTGGAGGTGAGAGGATGGGATAATTGGGTGATGGGCATTAAGGAGGGTACTTGATGTAATGAGCACTGGGTGTCATATGTAAGTAATGAATCACTAAATTCTACCCCTGAAACTAATAGTACACTATATGTTAAGTAACTTGAATTTAAATAAAATCTAAAAAATAAAAAATAAAAATAGCAAAATCATAGAAGCTAGAAAAAAAATTGAGACTACCTCAAAAACCTGGAAAAAATCTCAACAACCTAACCTTACACCTAAAAGAAAAAGAAAAAACCGTAAAACCCAAAGCCAGTATAAGAAAGGAAATAATAAAGATTAGAACAGAAAGAAATGATATAGAAATAAAACAGACAAAAAACCCAGTAGAACAGATGAATAAACCCAGGAACTGGTTCTTTGGGAAAAAATCAACAAAATCAATAAACCTTTCGCCAGACTCCTCAAATGAGAAAGAGAGAGAAGGTTCAAATAAACAAACTTGTTACACAAAAGGCTGAGAAGCAATAGGACTCAAATAAATAAAATTAGAAATGAAAGAGGAGAAATAGCAAAGAAATACCACAGATACACAAAGGATTGTAAGAGAATATTATGAAAAGTTATATGCCAACAAATTGGGTAACATAGACGAAAAGAATAAATTCCTAGAAACATGTAACTTCCCAAAATTGAATCAGGAAGTGCAAAATTTAAACCAATTACTAGCAATGAAATTGAATCAGTAGTCAAAAAATTCCCAACAAACAAAAGTCCTGGACCAGGTGGCTTCACAGGTGAATTCTTCCAAACTTAAAGAAAAGTTAATATCTATTCTCAAACTATTCCAAAATTTAGAGGAAGAGAACTTCTAAATTTATTCTATGATGCAAGCATTACCCTAATATCAAAATCAGATAAAGACATCACAAAAAAATAAAACTATAGGCCAATATCTCTGGTGAACAAAGAGGCAAAAATCCTCAACAAAATATTAACAAACCAACTCCAAGAAATTAAAAAGTCATTTACCATAATCAAGTGGGATTTGTTCCAGGTATACAAGAGCGATTCCATATTCTCAAATCAGTCAACATGATACATCACATTAGGGGAGAAAGAATAAAAATCATATAGTCATCTCAAAAGATGTAGAAAAAGCATTTGACAAAGTACAACATCTATTCATGAAAAAAAATCTCAAGTATAGTTATAGGAATCTTACCCCAACATGATAAAGATGATATATGAAAATCTACAGCCAAAATCATTCTCAATGGTGAAAAACTGAGAGCTTTTCTTCTGTGATCAGGAACACGACAAGCATGTCCACTCTTATCACTTTTAATCAACCTAGTATTGGATGTCCTAGCCACAACAATTACACATATAAAAAGAAAGACATCTAAATTGGTAAGAAAAAAGTAAAACTTTTACTATTTGCAGATGTCATGATGTTTTATATAGAAAACCCTAAAGACTCCACCAAAAAACAAAAACCTGCCAGAACTGATGAATGAATTCAATAGAAATGCAGGATACAACATTTATGTACAAAACACTGTTGGATTTCTATACACTAATAATGAAGTTGCAGAAAGAAATTAAGAGAACAGTTCCATTTACAGCTGCACCAAAAAAAAAAAAAAATCTAAGAATAAACCTAACCAAAGAGTTGATAGACCTTGTATTGGTAAACTATAAAATGATGAAAGAAATCAAAGATGATACAAATGGAAAAGTATTTCCTACCTGTGGATTGTGAGAACCAATAGTGTTAAAATGTGCATACTACCCAACACAATCTCAGATTTAATGCAATCCCATCAAAGTACTAGCAACATTTTTTTCAAGAAACTGGACTAAGTAATCTTGTAATCTCTATAAAATCACAAAAGACCTTGAATAGCCAAAGCCATCTTAAAAAAGAACAAAACAGGAGGTATCACAATTCCAGATTTCAAAATATACTACAAACTCTAGCAATCAAAGCAGTGTCATACTGGAACAGAATAGAGAGCCCAGAAATAAGCCCATGCTTTTATGGTCAATTAGTGTGTGAAAAAGAAGGCAAGAATATATAATGGGTAAAGGACATTTTCTTCAAATAATGGTGTTGGGAAAACTGAACAGCTATTTTGAAAAAAAAATGAAATTGGACCACTTTCTTACATGATCTAAAAGAATAAACTCAAAATGGATTAAAGTCCTCATATCAGACCTGAAACCATGAAATTCCAAGAAGAAATCATAGGCAGTAAACTCTCTGATGTCAGCTCTAGAAAAGTTTTTCTAGATATGTCTTTTTTGGCAAGAGAAAAAAAGTAAAATTAAACAGTTGGGACTACACCAAAATAAAAAGCTTTTGGAAAGCAAAAGAAAGCATTAACAATACTGAAAGACAACCTGCTGAATGCAAGAAGATATTTCCAAATTACATATCTGATAAAGGGTTAGTATCCAAAATATATAAAGAAGTTATACAATTGAGCAGCCCCCCCAAAAAACCCCAAACAAAAATAAATCCAAGTAGTTCAATTAAAAATGGGCAGAGAACATGAACATTTTTTCAAAGAAAGCATACAGATTGAAAACAGACATATAAAAAGAAACTCATCATCATGATCAGGGAAATGCAAAATAAAAACCACAATGAGATACCACCTCACTACTCTCAGAATGGCTTAAATCAGAAACAAAAGAATTAACAAATGTTGGTGAGGGTGTAGAGAAAAAGGTACCCTTGTGCACTGTTGGTGGGAATGGAAACTGGTACATCCACTATGGAAAAAATATGGAGGTTCCTCAAAAACTTGAAAATAGAGTTATCATATGATCCATTAATTTTTATTACTGGGCCTTTGCCCAGAGAAAATGAAAATGCTAATTTGAAGAGATAATATGTACCACTATAGTTAGTGCAACATCATTTACAATTGCCGAGTTATGGAAGGAACCCATGTTCAGCCATAGGTTAATGGATAAAGTAGATGTGTTATGTGTGTACAGTGGAATATTACAGCCATAAAAAATGAAATCTTGTCATTTCAAACAACATGGGTGGATCTAGAGGGTATAATGCTAAGTGAAATAATCCAGAGAAAGGCAAATCTCATATGATTTCATTCATATGTGGACGTTATGAAACAAAACAAGCAAAAAAAGAACAATTAATATAGTCTCTTAAATAAAGAGAATAAATTGATGGCTGCCAGACAGGAGGTGGGTGGGAAGATGGATGCAGTAAGTGATGGTGATTTGAATATATTTATCATGATGAGCAGTGAAAAATGAATGGACTTGTTGAATCATTGTATTGTACACATGAAACTAATATAACACTGTATGTTATGGGATTGAAATTAAAAACTAAAAAAAAGGGTCTAGATCTTTACAGTGAATTCATGACCTTTATATTATCTATCTCCAATGTACTTTTTATGGGAAAATTGGCCAGGTATTTATTGATTATCCAATATGTCCTAGGCACTCTACAATTTACAATACATTATATTTCAAGGATTATATTATTCCTTCAAATAACTCGTGTTTTGAAAACTAAGTATTAGAGAAGCTTAGTATCTAAGCCAATATTACATTAATAGTAAAGAGTAGTACCAAAATTCAAGCACACTATCACAGTAGTACTTAAGCTTTACCTTGGAACAGAATCAACTAGAGAGCTTCATAAGATGAGTGCTGGATCTCACCCCCCATAGTTTCTGACTCAGAGAGGACAGGGGAGTAGTAGTATGAGAGGTTGTACTACCTCTCATAGTAAACATAGTCAGAAACTATGTTTACATGTCTAACAAATCACCAAATGATGCATATGTTGCTGGTGCAGAGACTACACTTTGGAAATTACTAATTTATCAAACTGCAACATCTTTCCACTAGTAACTCTTACCTCACATTATTCTTCTATGTACAGTATGCTCTCTAGATGAAAGACTTAATATAACCAAAATGCACTTAGTTCTTTTGTGTCTCTCTGCTTTCCCTGTATTTCTTCTCCATCTGAACTATCCTCTTTTTCTTGCCTTTCCCCCTATTTTGTCCTACCTGTTGAAATATTTTCCTTTATGAAATCACTTCAATAGTACATCTTCCAGAAACACTTACCTCATACCCTCGCCTAAAAGCTGTTGCTTTTATTTCAAACTTATGGTACTTTTGACCAATTTGTGTTATCACCCACTGTCTTATGGTTATTAGTTTATATGCTTTAATGTTTTGTATTACACTTGTAATCTCCCTAAGGAAGTGAGATGCATTTATCCCAGAATACTTAGTACAAGCCCTTAGTTGTTTAATAAATATTGAAATATGCTGAGACTGTAATACTTGTATTTTTGAAAATTACTAATGAGATAGTGTTTATAAACCCACTTTATTAAACAAAAGAGTTTATGTAAAGGTAAAGTATTTTCTTTTTGTTATGACCCTGGACATTCTATAGATGAAAAACTATATCTGAAGATTAATTTTTAAACATTCAAAGAAACTTATAGGCCAATTTGAAAGCCATATATATATGTGTATATGTATATATATATATATATACATATACATATATATATTTTGCAAAGTAAAAGTCCAAAGAGATTAAGGGAAAATAACAATTATTATTTCTTATGTCTGTATACTAAGACTTTTAATTATATCATAAACACACATAACACACTCAGAAAAATAGTGATCTAGATATTATAACTGTTACATATACACATAAATACTGATTGAAGTTTATATTCAGACCTTTATTAGCACTGTTATTTAGGATGTCACCCTAGAGCCAATGAAGTATTTTTGGAGACATAACAGGCTTGGGCTTGTTTGCAAAAAAGTTAAAATAGAAAGAAGTAACTGAATTTGTATTTGCCAATAATCTTGTGGTGGAAGGAATTAACACTTGGAACATTCTTAAAAACATTCTTGGGAAATAGAGTTACATTATTGTAAAATAAATTCTAAGTTCCATTTATAACTTGATAAACTGTAAACATATTGATACAGAACAGAGCTAAATGAGATGGAGGCAAACGATAAGGACTAGGAAGAATGAACTGATTTACCTGATGAAAAGATCAAAATCATGGTCATAAAGATGATCAGCAAGATCAGGGGAACAATGTTTGAACAAAGTAAGAATTTCAACAAAGAATATAAGAAACTACCACACAGAAATCACATAGCTGAAGAATACATAACTGAACTGAAGCAATCTGTAATGGGATTTAACAACACTTGATGAAGCAGAAGAAAGAATCAGCAAATTTGAAGAGAGGACAATGGAATTTATCTCGTCAGGAGAGAAATAAAAATTGAAGTTAGTTTATGAGACTTATGGGACAGAATCAAGCAGGTTAATATTCATAATGTAAGGATCCCAGAAGGAGAAAAAGAAGCAGAAAACTTACTTGAAGAATAAGGGGGGCACCTGGGTGGCTCAGTTGGTTAAGCGACTGCCTTCGACTCAGGTCATGATCCCGGAGTGCTGGGATCAAGCCCCACATCAGGTTCCCTGCTTGGTGGGAAGCCTGCTTCTTCTTTTCTCAGTCCCCCTGCTTGTGTTCTCTCTCTAGCTGTGTTTCTCTCTGTCAAATAAATAAATAAAATCTTTAAAAAAAAAAAAAAAGAATAAGGGATGAAAATGTCTCTAATCTGTGGAAGGAAATACACATCCAGACCCAGGAAGACCAAGAGTTCCAAATTAGATTAATCCAGAGACACACTCAAAGGCACATTGTAATTAAATTGTCAAAAGTTAAAAATAACAAGAGAAAAAAAAATTTTTATATACAAGGAACCTTATAAGATACAAGTAGATTTTTCATCAGCAGCTTTGCATAGCTGAAAGGGGTGACACAAAATATTCAAATGGTGAAAGAAAAAAAGTCTGTGCCAGACAAGCTTCTTTATCCAACAAAGTTGCCCTTCAGGATTGAAGGAGCAAGAAAGAGTCCTCTATACAAGCAAAAGCTAAAAGAGTTCAACACTACTAGACTGGCCTTGTAAGAAATGTTAAAGGGACTTTTTTTAGCTGAAACAAAAGGGTGATAATTAGTAACAGGAAAACAAATGAAAGTGTGAATCTCACTTGTAAAATTAAATATGTGGTTGAATTTAGAAAATCTAATGTTGTAATCATGGGTTGATCCCTTTTATATCTAATGTGAAGTTTAAAAGACAAAAGTATTAAAAATAACTGTAAGTATAGTAACTTGTTAATGGATAGACAAGTTAAAGAGAAGGAAATTGTAACACCAAAAACAAAATATGTTGGTGAGAGTAAACATATAGAACTTCAGAATGTGTTCACATTTCAGTTGTTATCAACTTAAATCAGCTGTAATAGATACATTTTATGTAAGCCTCATGGTTACCACAAAGCCAAAACTTACAGGATACACAAAAAAAGATAAAAAGAAAGGAATCCTAACACACCACTACAGAAAGCCATTAAATCACAAAGGAAGGGAACAAGAGAAAAATCAAAGATATTACAAAACAGCCAGAAAAACAATTTACAAAATTATAGTAAGTCCACACCTATTAAATTTCTTTAAATGTAAATGGACTAAATTCTCCAATAAAAAGAGGAAGGCTGAATAGAGTAATAAAAACAAGGCCCCATTATATGCTGCTTACAGGAGATTCACTTCAGATGTAAGGACACACACAGACTGAAAGTGAAGGGGTGGAAAAGACATTTTCCAATGGAAAATGAAAGTTGGGGTAACTATGCTTCTATCAGACAAAATAGACTTTAATAAAAAGGTTGTAATAAGAGAGAAGGCCATTGTATAATAATAAAGTGGTTAATCCAGCAAGAGGATGTAACATTTGTCAATACTTACACACTAAAAATAGGAGCAACTAAATATATAAAGCAAATATTAACAGATCTGAAGGGAAGAACAGAAATGCAATAATAGTAGGAGACTTCTGTACCCTACTTTCATCAATGAATAGATCATCCAAACAAAATCAATCAGTAAGGAAACATTGAACTTAAATGACATTTTACACCAAATGGAATTAGCAGACACTTATAGAACTTTCCTTCCAAAACCTGCAGAACACACATTCTTCTCAAACACACTTGGTCCATTCTCCATGATAAATATCATGATATAGGTCATATATTAGGCCACACCCCAAATTTTAATAAATTTAATTAAATTGAAATCCTATTAAGCATCTTTTCTTTTCATAGAGGTATGAAACTAGAAATCAATTACAAGAAGAAAACTGGAAAAATCACAAATATATGTAAAGTCAACAACATGCTGCTGAACAATCAGTGGCTGAAAGAAGAAATCAAAAGCATTATCAAGAAATATCTTGGCAGAAGTGA
This sequence comes from Spilogale gracilis, assembly GCA_004023965.1. Classification (NCBI taxonomy): domain Eukaryota; kingdom Metazoa; phylum Chordata; class Mammalia; order Carnivora; family Mephitidae; genus Spilogale; species Spilogale gracilis. The sequence goes on along the minus strand of PITA01002121.1, from coordinate 51,168 downwards.
AAATGGAAATATAGCTTACTAAAACTTACGAGATGAGGCAAGAACAATCTAAGAGGGAAATTCATAGCAATAAATCCTAGAACTTTATGCCATAACTAAACTTTATACCTCAAGGAACTAAAATGAACAAATTAAAACCATAATTATTAGAGGGAAGGAGGTAAAAAAAAAAAGCAGAAATAAAGGAAATAGAGACTAAAAAGACAACAGAAAATATCAAAGATAGTAAGAACTGATACTTTGAGAAGATTTAAAAAAAATAGATTCACCAAAAAAGAATAATGAAAAGAGCACACAACTAAGTAAAATCATTTGTACCAGAGGAAACATTAGAACTAATGCTACCAAAATACAAAGATCCTAAAAGACTGTTGTGATCAATTGTATGCCAACAAATTGGACAACCTACTAGACATGGATAAATTTCTAGAAATATGCAACCTACCAAAACTTACTCATGAAATAAAAATCTGAGCAGACCAATTATTAGTAGGGAAATGGAATCAATAATTTGAAACCTTCTGTTTCTATTTTTTGGAAGAGCTTCAGGAGAATAGGTGTTATTTCTTCTTTGAATGTTTGGTAGAATTCCCCAGGGAATCCGTCTGGTCCTAGACTCTTTTTTGAGGGGAGGTTTTTGATCACTGCTTCAATCTCATTACTAGATATAGGTCTATTCAGATTGTCAATGTCTTCCTGTTTCAGTCTTGGAAGTTTGTAGGTTTCTAGGAATGTATCCATATCTTCTAGGTTGTTAAACTTATTGGCATATAATTGTTGATAGTAATTTCTGACGATTGTTTCTATTTCCTTGGTGTTAGTCGTGATCTCTCCCCTTTCATTCATAATTTTATTAATTTGGGTCTTCTCCCTTTTCTTTTGGATTAGTTTGGCCAATGGTTTATCGATCTTATTGATTCTTTCAAAGAACGAACCAGCTTCTAGTTTCATTGATGTGTCCTACTGTATCTCTAGTTTCTGATTCATTCATCTCTGCTCTAATCCTAATTATTTCCTGCCTTGTGTGGAGGGTTGGTTTAATTTTTTGTTGATTTTCCAGTTCTTTAAGGTGTAATGAGAGTTGGTGTATTCTCTCCATAGAAGAAATACAAATGGCTAACAGACATATGAAAACATGTTCATCGTCACTAGCTATCAGGGAAATTCAAATCAAAACCACACTGAGATATCACCTTACACCGGTCAGAACGGCCAAAATTAACAAGTCAGGAAACAACAAGTGTTGGAGAGGCTGCAGAGGAAGGGGAACCCTTTTACACTGTTGGTGGGAATGTAAGCTGGTGCAGCCGCTTTGGAAAACAGTGTGGGGATGCCTTCAAAAATTAAAAATAGAGCTACCCTATGACCCTGCAATTGCACTACTGGGCATTTACCCCAAAGATACAGATGTAGTGAAAAGAAGGGTCATATATACCCCAATGTTCATAGCAGCAATGGCCACAATCGCCAAACTGTGGAAAGAGCCAAGGGGCCCTTCAACAGATGAATGGATAAAGAAGATGTGGTACATATACACAATGGAGTACTACACCTCCATCAGAAAGAATGAATATCCAACTTTTGTAGCAAAATGGACTGGACTGGAAGAGATTATGCTGAGTGAAATAAGCCAAGTAGAAAAAGTCAAGTAGGGGCACCTGGGTGGCTCAGTTGGTTGGGCGACTGCCTTCGGCTCGGGTCATGGTCCCGGAGACCCGGGATTGAGTCCCACATCGGGCTGCCTGCTCGGCGGGAAGCCTGCTTCTCCCTCTCTCACTCCCCCTGCTTGTGTTCCCTCTCTGGCTGTGTTTCTCTCTGTCAGATAAATAAAGTCTTTAAAAAAAAAAATTAACCAAGGAAGTGAAAATTCTATACACTGAAAACTGCAAGACATTGATGAAAAAAATTAAAGACACAAATAAATAGGAAGATATTTCATGGTCCTGGATTGAAATAATATTGTTAAAATGTCCATATTGCCCAAAGCAATCTACATATTCAGTGCAATTCCTATCAAAATTCCAATGGTGTTTTTACAGAAATAGATCAATCATTCCTCGTGGAAACACAGAAGACCTCAAATACTCGAAATATCTTGAGAAAGGTGTACAAATGTGATGGAGGCATCACACTTCCTAATCACACTATATTACAAAGCTATAGTAATCAAAACAATATGGTTTTGGTATATAAACAGTCACACAGATCTGTGGAACAAAGTAGAGTACCTATAAGTAAACCCATGGATACATGGTCAATTAATTCACAACAAAGGAACTAAGAATATATAATGGGAGAGGATAGTGTCTTCAATAAATGGTGGGAAAACTGAACAGTTACATGAAATAGTATGAAATAGGACCACTGCCTTAAACCATGCACAAAACTCAACTTGATATAAAGACTTGAATGTAAAACCTGAAACCATAAAGCCCCTAGAATAAGACATAGTGGGCAAGCTTCTAAGCATCAGTCTTAGTAATACTTTTCTGGATTTGGCTACAAAAGCAAAGGCAACAAAAGCAAAAATAAATGGGACTATGTCAATCTAAAAACCTGTGCAACAAAGGAAACCATCAACAAAATAAAAAGGCAATGTATGAAATGGAAGAAAATATTCACAAGTTATATATCTGATAAGTTAATATCCAAAATATATAAAGAATCCATACAACTCAGTAGGAAAAAAATCCAATTAAAAAATGGACAAAGTATCCAAATAGACATTTTTCCAAGTAATACATTTAAATGGCCAATAGGTATGTGAAAAGATGCTTAATAGCACTAATCATCAGGGAAATGGAAATCAAAACTGCAATGGGATACCACTTTACACCTGTTAGAATGACTATTATCCAAAAGATGATATAACAAGAAGATGTTTAGAAAAGGGAACCTTTGTGTACTGTTAGGGAATGTAAATTGGTTAAGTCACTATGGAAAAGAGTATGGCAGTTGCTCAAAAAAATAAAATAAAAATAGAACTACCATATGATCCAGCATTTCCATCTGGGCATCTATCCAAAGGAAATGAAATCACTGTCTTGAAAAGATGTGTGTACCCCCATGTTCATTGTAGCATTGTTTACAATTGCCAAGACATGGAATAACCTATGTCTCCTGATAGATGAATGGATAAAGAAACTGTAAAGTGTATGTGCAATGAGATATTATTGAACCATAAAAATGAAGAAAATCCTGCCACTTGCACCAACATACTTATTGAACCTGAGTGTATTGTGTTAAATGAAATAAATGAAATAAATCAGACAGAGAAAGACAAATATTTTATTATGTTATATTTGTGTGGAATCTAAAAATAACCAAACTCAAAAATACAGAGAAGATTGGTGGTTGTCAGACGCAGGCATTGCAGAGTGGGTGAAATGGGGGGAGGTGGTCAAAAACAGAAGTGTCCACTTATGAGTTAAATAAATATTAGGGATATAATGTCAGCATGGTTACTACACTTAATAGTAAGGAGGTTACAGAATGTATAAATGGGTTATATATTATGCTGCTGTGTTGTATATTTGCAAGTTTCTAAGAAAGTAGATCACAATAGTTCTCATTACAAGAAAATACTAACTGTGGAGTGATGAATGTTAACTAAACTTAATTGTGATCATCTATTCACAATATATATACATATCACATCATTTATGTGTACCTAAAACTAATACAATGTTATTTGTCAATTAACATTAATAAAATTGAAAAGAATATGGAAATTTAAAAATAATAGCTATTTCTCTGTGAATAGGACACAAGAGAAAACAATAAAATATAAGACAATTTTAGGTTATTTCAGAGAGTGAAAGTAGTTAATGAATAAACACATTCTTAGGAAGAAGTTTTCGGGAAAGGTTCTTACATGACTTTTAAAATCTTAGTTGTAAATTTTAGAAATAGACTAATCCCTTTGTTTTCAGATGATGAAAATGAGATGTTACCAGGTAAAAGTAACACAAACAGTTATTGGAAGAGTATGATTCCAACTGTCATATGAAATCTATTCCTTCAACTCTTGACTCCTGTCTTCCAGTGCTTTTCCACTGTTTATGTTTCTTATCTAACCACTTGGTTTAAAAGTAGCTTGGAAATTTACAGTGATCCCTGAAACACCTCTCTTCTTTTACTTACCCATGTTCTTTAATGGATCTTTCATCAGTTAAGCCCTCCAAACTTTCCCCACTGCCATGCATTTGTGAGAAACTTAATTTTACTTTAAAACTTACATCATTTTCTGAGAAGGAAGTGCTCAAATGTAAGTCTCACTCAACTCTTGAGTGATTTTTGTGTTAGACTTTCCAATATAGGTGTTACTGTGCTAGATATTTTTAACAGATTTATCTCACTGAAATATTCAAAACTATATGAGATATTGAAGAAGCTAAATTTGAGAAAGAAGATGTTTTGGCCATTATTTCTTTATGTTGGCTAATTTATTCTGATTTCATTTTCAGTACATTTTTCCAGTCTACCACATTAACCATTATAGTAAAAACCTCAGCCAGAGTGCCTAATTTATATAGCAATTGGTAGATCTCTAGTTGTAACAATTTTATTCTAAAACAGTTGTTCACATATATGTACAATGATTGATCTTCATTGTTGAATGTATTTAAACCAACCATTCATTGAATTTAGTATTCATCCAGTTTCTCTTTCCTTTCAGGCCTGTGTGTGGAATTAGAGGGAAAACTCTCATAATTAACCTGCCAGGTAGCAAGAAAGGATCTCAGGTAAGGAGCCTTGAGATTTATATGATGTAGTGTAAAGTTTTGCCAACTATGAGTTAGTCAACCAGAATGTTAGAGGACTCCATGAGACTGCTCTCACTAGTGTCTGACACCAGTTGCAATTTAGTGCATTTTCGAAAACCACCCTAAGTTTCAGAAATTTACTAGAAAGACTCACAGAACTCACCAGAAGATGTTAAGCTGACAGTTATGCTTTATGACACAGAATGGATACAGATTAAAGTTAACCAAGATTGGAAGAGAGGTACCAAATGCAGACCCTCTGTTATCCTCTCCCTGTAGAATCATGAATGCATTACTCTCTTGATATCATTTTATAACATGCAGGGATTATTGCCAATCAGAGAAGCTCCAAGCCTTTAGTGCTCAGAATTTTTACTGGGGCTCATCATATATTGCCCATAAGTCTGGCCTTAAGTCTCTAGCCCTTTCCAAAAGTTAGGCTCTTTCCTTTAGTTTCCAACACTTTCCAGAAGCAGAACTGATACCCAAATGCCCAAAGCCCTCATCATAAATCACATTGTTACACTGTCTGTTAGCCAAAGTTCCCATGCAACAGACACTCCTATCACATCCCAGTAACTGAGAGCAAAGGCCAGACTCTCTTGGGGTAAGGTTAATTTTTCATTACATAAGTTACCCCCTGGCTTTTAGGCCAAAGCTCTCATAGAAAAATGATTTTATTTGTCTGGCTGGACATCTATATTTCCTACAGCATTTATATTACAGATATAACAACTGTATCAGTGTGAATATATCGAAGATTTAGAGGATCCAGTGTGGGATAGGAATAAATTTGAAAAATAGCTCATTTATCCTCTAAAGCCATTATACATATTTTATATTTTTGTACTAGTATACTAATTTTTACCTTGATTGGCTACTATTTTAATCCTATGATACATTTTCACAAAACTTTACCACAGACATTAGCTATCTTGTTCAGGCCAGTCATTTTCCATTCATAATACATTTTGAGGAGGATTTAATTCAATTTCCCAGTACATATGATCATCAATATCAGCATTTTAATCTTACTAGCAATGACAGTATTATAACATTTCACAGTAGAGTTGTAGAAATAACCTAAAATATGAGTTAAAAGATAACTGGCACACTACTGGTGTCCTATATAGATGTTAACAATTAGCCTAGTCTATCATCATATCATATGATCAAAATGTCTCCCAAAACTATGCTACTTGGGTTTATTGACTTGTCAGGTTCCCATAGCAGGAGTAGTCTAAGAAACATATGGCTTTAACCTTTCTGGCATCTGTTACAACTGAACTAAGAAACAATATCCTCTCTTGTTTTAAGGATTTTGAGACATCAATATATTGGATCTCCCTCATTGCATAACCCATTTATTCATTCCTTTACCACCAGCTACCATTCCTCCTTCTTTCCATTTATACTCAGACTTTTCCTTTGAAAATCTTTTAATGAGACAGTTGCTTTGGCCACTGTGCTGGTCTACATTGCCACCAGTAATACCTGTTTAACAGGTGCCACTGCCTTTTCCATTCATACAAAGTAGGGTTCCTAGTGAGCAATCCCAAATACCAGGCGATGTAACTGTATCCACTGTTAATCCCAACTTGGCCAGATGGAGTCAGGCATAATCTACCCCATCAGGCCTTTAGGAACTCTGACATGAAAGTTTAAAGGTATAGTTAATAGTTTCTGTTTAAGAATCATCCTGCTTCTGGCATGTGCAGTTGCAGCCCTGATCCTAGGACCCACAGAATCAGGTAGGAAAAAAAAAAAAGGAAGTTGTTGTGGTATGGTAAAAGAAAAAGTGTAGTCCTAAAGAAAAAAGTATAGTCATACCAGCATCATGCCCCAGCCCCCTATTCCCTAGAAAAGTAGAGGACTATATTTAGTGGGGACCGTCCTTTGGCCTCCCTCTTTTTGAAGGTGACCACACACTAATGAAAGCATATAAGCCATGCTCCTCTGTTTTTAGACAACAAATGTTTCCATAGCCTATTCTAATTTTCTATCAAATCATTGCTCTGAATATGAAAGTATGTACTTTGATCTAAAGAAATGTGACTCTGCAGTCATTGGTACGATATTTTCTGTTCTAGTCTTTTTATAGTACACTGAGTATTTGCATCTACCACTGGGTAAGCAAAGCATAGTCCATAGTAAATATCTATTCCTGTTAGAACTCGTTTGTAGCCTCAAGGGACTAGCAGCATCACTCAAACTTTCTAGCTATGTGCAGGACTTTCTCCTGTGGAATATGCTGCATAACTTTCTGCTGTCTGTCTTTTTTGTTAGCAGACAGGACAGTTCTCGTTGGCATTTAGTGCCTCAGTGGGTGCAAGAAGAATATATCAATTCAGCCCGTATCGGCATTGTTGCAGCCCCCCATTGCCCACTCATCTCATGGGCCCAGGTGCCATGTCAAGCATGCATACTGGGATATCTGCTTGCCAATTCCAATTAACTTCCATTTCTGAAAGGGGGTTCTTCTGATGGGCATTGAATCAGAACATGCTGATTACTGGTACTTAAACATACCCCTTACATTCTCAGAGTGACTTCCATAGGCCATGCCCCATACAAGCATCCATTTGATAGACCAATTTTCCACTGCCCGTCTGCCTGACCATATGGCCAGGCCACTGGATACTTCCTATGAGTTGGTAAAAACGCAAACATAGGGGCAAACATCATGCAGTTCAGCCTATCGAGCTGATTTGTTTTTACCTTCTTCAATCAGAGTGGCGGCCTTCCAAACAGGATGCTGTCCCTTCACCTTGGAATTGCCATCCATAAACCAAGCAGCTCTTTGTTGATCAATAGAAAGCTGTTTATAGGGCACCGCCCAAGTGGCCCAAGTGGCCATAGGATCCAGCAGCTCCTCAGGTGGTTCCGAAGTCGGCCCTAGGTGAAAAGAGGCTACCTGCTCGTGAGTACCTCCTTGCATTCTCCTGGTAGCATGATCCTATATGCACCATTTCCATTTTATTATGGAACTTTCCTGGGCATTGCCTTCCCCATTAGAGCATTTCTTTGATACTCCCAAAATATTATGTATATTTCAGTTTTCAAAATTATTTTATGTTCTTCAGTCATAAGGGTAGTCTCAGTAAAAGTCCAATAGCAAGCTAGTAATAGTCTCTCAAATGGAAATTTTTCTGGCCCAAAGTCCCAGCAGTTGTTGCTATGTGGCACTCACAGATTTCTTCCATAAACCCAGTTTATACTCCATAAAAGTCTATTGTACAGCAAATTAATGACCTATGTGGACTCAGGCAATCTTATTTGTTCCCACTTAGCATGTATTATGTATACTGGAGGAAGAGTGGATTTATATGCTTTCTATTTTACAATACTAGGTGAAGGAAGAATTATCTAGTCAAATACAATATCCATCCCTGTAATACAATCAGGTAAAAGAGACAGATCACTTCATATGAAGTTCACAGTCCAGACATTCTAATTTTCATCCCAACTTTTTCTATAATTCCATCAACTGTTGCATCCCTATATCCTTTCTATCTAACTGTACCTCCTATTAGAACTTCAACAGGTATTTACATGAGGGATCCCATGTTGAGGAATCCCCAGAAAAGTATCTTCTCCATCCCATGAACCTTTTATCTATTTATGTGCATATGGCCTTGGATTTCTAGGTCTGATTTGTACCAAGGGTTTCACACTCTTTCTCAGGCCTTATCTTGATTAAATTATGGGAAGATCACTTAAGTAATTCAAGATGGAGTTTCTTTTAGTTATCTTGGCCTTATAGCTTTTAAAATTACTTCAGACTAGGGTAAATAGAGATTGTTTAGGACCATTCAATGTTGGGAGACCAGTGCTCCCATCTGTCCACTCAACCCATAATGCTGCTATATTAACTCCTTTCTTTTGCCCCCAACAATGCTCACTTTATTCATCTATTTCTTAATAATCATTTAAATATTTCTACCTTTATAGGACAGATCACCTGAATCTCTCATTTCTCTTACTTCATTCTCTTAAGAATAAGTCTAACTTTATTCACTATTAATCATTTCAGCATGAAATTTTTTTTTTGGAAGCAGTTCAGGGGCTGGCAGCTGTATGTTAGATCAGCCAAAATCTAAGCTTGGCACAACCTCAGGATTCACCCTAACATTCTTCCTTTTGTTTCAGCTAATGCAAATTAGCAATAACTAAGGAATTATAAATTTACCTTTTTTCTTTATGCATCCAATGACATAACACCTTAAAAGTTTTATCTTTCATTTCAAAATTCCATCACTAACTTTTATCACCAATAACTAATCACAGCACAGCTGCAGTTGCATTCTGTGTGTGACCCTGTGTTTATCCAGGCTCTAAAGATTAATTATCCCTACCCTCTCTTCCTTTCTCTGCCCAGATGATGTTTCATGATCACATGAGTCAGGATCTTTCTAGTGAGCCACACTTCTAGCACCAACTGTAAGGAGTTTGGGCCAACTGCAAAAGTTAGCCAACTATAATGGAGTTGGAGCACTCCACAAGACTTCCCTCACTTCGGACACCAACTTGCAATTTAGGGGTTTCTAAAACCACCCTCCATTTTAATAATTAACAAGAAGGACTCACAGAACTCACTGAAAGCTATTGTACTATAGTTGTACATTGCAGGGAAAGAATACAGATTGAAACCAGCCAAGAGAAGAAGCACCTAGGGCAAATTCTGAAAGGTACTAAATGAGGAACTTCTGATCATCCTCTCCCATGGAGCCAAGGACAGCATTACCTCTTCTTGGTCATAAAAGATATAACACCCACAGAATATCACTAACTAGACAGACTCACCTTTGCCTTGGTGTCCACAGTTCTTATTGGGACTTGATCACATTTTATCCACATGATTGACCTTTAGTCTAATCCTTCCCAGAGGGGAAATGTAGGTCTTTAATCTCTAGTTCCCTCCGCAGGCAAAACTAATATAATGTTTCACAAATTCCTCCTAATAATCCACAATGTTAGATTGTCCAGTGGCCAAATCTCAGGCAAACAAAGACACTCCTTTTAAGCAAGACCAGGAACTAGAATTCACCTCCCAAAAGCCGAAAGTAAAGGCCAGAGTTCTTGGTCAAGATTTAATTCTTTGCTATATAATTTTTATCACTAAAATGATTGAATCATGTAAAGAGAAGTCAAAAGATCAGGTACCCTTCCAGGTATTCCCATAACCCTCTGTAAATCTTAAGATATCTCTGTACATATTAAATTTTAAGGTAAGTTACTTTAAATGTAAAAGAGAAAGAACTCTACCTAAACTTATCTGGCCCTGTGTTCTGATTTTAAAGTTCTCACCTATTCTCTTTTGGTGATACATTATACATAATAGTGGGCACTTGAGCAGGAAACTATATTAATTTTTATGCAGTGCTCTGTACAAACATTTTTGGTATATTGTACAACGTTGCCTAGCTATATTTTATGATGATAGTCAGAAATTTATCTCTCTCAATAAAATAAGTCATTTCTCAATTGGTTTGTTAATTCTAGTGTTCTCTACTTAGAAAGGTGAAAACTGTTTCCTGCCTTTCCCATAATGCATCTTTAAAGCCCAAAGTTGTTTAGAAATTTTACGTTAAAAAAAAATACTATATGCTTATATAGTACTCTAGTTCTGTAGCTTACAGAGAATACTATTACCATCTTTACTTCATATTTCACATTACAAAGACAGTATTTTCAACATGATTCATTCTTAAGTTAGATGGAGAGAAATATAGATCCAAAATCACAAGTAAGTTGTTACCATTTTATATGCCTATAAAAGTGCTTTATCTTCGTTTTTTTTTTTCTTTCTCTTGCATACAGGAATGCTTTCAGTTTATACTGCCAGCTCTACCTCATGCCATTGACCTTTTACGTGATGCCATTGTAAAAGTAAAGGAAGTGCATGATGAACTTGAAGATTTACCTTCCCCACCACCTCCTCTGTCCCCTCCTCCCACAACTAGCCCCCATAAACAGACAGAAGACAAAGGGGTTCAATGTGAGGAAGAGGAAGAAGAGAAGAAAGATAGTGGTGTTGCTTCAACGGAAGACAGTTCTTCATCACATATAACTGCAGCAGCCATTGCTGCCAAGGTAAGCCTGCTGACAGAGACCCAAAGATCTAAAGGAACCACAGGTAAATGTACTGATTTCATCCCTCTTTCCATACAATTTTTTTGTCAATTCAGTACCTCTTCGAGTCATCCTTAAAGAAGAGCCAGGATATTCATAACACTCATAGCTATGTGCCCTTCAAATTTAGAGTCCTTGAAAGCATTGAAGTTTGTTCTCAGTTCTGAGATATTAAAGATATTGCTGTTACTTATTGAAGTAATAGGTAAATAGGTAAAAAGTGACATTTAAGAACTCTTCAGAAATGCCATTTTTGTCATATTAAATATACAACTTTTATATATTTAGAACATCAAATATTCACAAATTCATAAAGGAGCTGCAGACTGAAGGTAAGAGACCTTAGATGATTCAAAAAATTAGTTTAGAAAGATTAATATTTTTTAATATGGGTTTTTCAGCAGTTGACACTTATTTAAATGTTACGTGACCTAAATTACCCTAGTTGTATACAGAAGAAATAGATATAATGTATTTGCATTTTTATTCAATAAAGTAATAAATATTACTGGAATAGTGCTGAAGTATTACAGATTCTCTTTGGATGATTTTGGTAGCAAATAGAGTACAATGCAGTACTTAACATAAATTTAATCACCTTATTCATAGAACATCAATTATATTATTATTCAGACCTAGTATAATCTACCCAGTATGCTTTTAAAATCTTCAGAAAGTAACATATCATTACTGGGAAAAATGATTGTTCATTGAGAGCACAAGATTAAAACATAATAAAGGAATTCCTAAAGTTTTAAGTTATCACCCAGATATTTTGGCTATTATCATAGCTTGAGAGGATTTTTGACAACACATAGATTAGAAAGGATCATAGAGATATTTTTAAGGTGTCCGTTTAGACAATCAGTAGGTAATTCTTTCACTGAAGACCAAATGATTTTGTCTCTAGATCTATTCAGTGGTCCATTAAGTCTTTACTTAAGGCTCGTAAATGTTTAAATTGCACGTGATTTTTGTTTGTTTTGTTTCATTTTGTTTTAAAGGAACTGATTGGTTAAATAGGTACACTTTAAAATCATTATATCTTCTTTCTCTTTTACTGTTAATTAAAAGAATAAAAAGGACCATCAATTTCAATCTTAAGAAAAAGCTTACAATATTTGAACTCTAAACTTATATTGTCATTCTACATTTGAAAAATTTTCGCATTTCATTGTTTCATTTGTTTTCACCCTTTTCCTTTGTAGTCATTTTGCTTGTATAGTTTCATGTCTTCCTGTCACTGTATTCATAGTTGTTATGTGTTGTGAATTAGAAGCATCCATTCTACACCAGTCCAGCTGTTATCATGGCACACGGTGAGCAGCCCATTCCTGGTCTCATCAGTTATTCCCATCATGCAACAGGCAGTGCATATGAACGGGTAAGACAATAGGCTTTTGCATTGATGGGTTTGCAAGCATATATCCTACCTCCTATCCTTGGAGGATAGGCTATAACATATTATGTGTTTTATTCTGAAGGATCTTCAGCATGCTTTTTTTTAAAAGAGTAAGTGCCACTGAGCCTATTCCATCGAGGAATTTAATAAAGTTTCTTCTATTCGTGAAATACTCTAATATCATTAAGATTTTTAAAATACAAACAAATTGGTCAAACTAATACTTAATTTCTGTTAATCCTGCTTTTTGCCTCATGATTTTTCATCTTTCTTTTCCTTCATTATGTTCTCATTAAAACCATTTAGAGAGTTGAGTCTTCATACAACTTTTGAGATTACGAATCTTTGGATAAAAACTTGTAAGAATACATATCACTTGTTTTGGTCACTGGTTGAATGACAGTTTGTACAAAGTTCCGAGCTAGAAAAGATTAAACTGATAAGTATAAATGACTAAACAGTAATAATTTTGATGATGGGTGCTTAAAAAAATCTACCTCAGTCTCTAATAATGGATATAAAGTGAGAGGCAGTTGTTTAGCTTCTGTTTTCAGCTCAGGTCATGATCCCAGGGTCCTGGGATCAAGCCCTGAATCAGACTCTGCTCGGGGTCTGCTTCTCCTTCTCCCTGTGCCCCTACTCCTTCTCTATCTCTCTCTCTGTCACACAATACTCTTTCTTTCTAATAAATCAAATCTTGAAAAAGAATAAAATGAGAGGTGGGAAAAAAAAGAAGTAAAAAAGTGAGATTTAGCTTAAAATACTTAGGGAGATCCAATTAAAAAATGAACAGAAGGCATGAACAGACATTTCTCTAAAGACATCTAGATGGCCAACAGACACATGAAAAGATGGTCAGCATCACTCATCATCAGGAGAATGCAAATCAAAACTATGAGCTATGACCTCACATCTGTCAGTATGGCTAAAATCAATAACACAAGACACAAGTGTTGGCAAGGAAGTGGAAAAATAGGAATCCTCATGCACTATTGGTGGGAATGCAAACTAGTACAGCCACTGTACAAAACAATATGGAGTTTTCTCAAAAAGTTAAAAATAGAATTACCCTACAACCCAAGAATTGTGCTACTGGGCGTTTAATCCCCAAAACACAACAACATTAATTCAAAGGAAGATGTTCATCCCTATGTTTATAGCAGCATTATTTACAACAGCCAAATTACAGAAGCAGCCCAGATGTCCATGAACTAATGAATGGGGGAAAAAAAAGATGTGATATACATATAAAATGGAATATTACTCAGCCATAAAATGAATGAAATCTTGCCATTTAAATGACATGAATAGAGCTAGAGAGTATAATGATAAGCAAAATAAATCAGACAAATACCATATGATTTCATTCACATGTGGAATTGGAAACAAAGCAAATGAGAAAGGAAAAACAGTTTTGTTGGCATTTGGGATTTACTTGTGGTTACAACACAATGGTACCTGTGGTTTGAAGCAAGTGCTTTAAAGTATGCTCCTTCAACAGTGTGATTTACCTCGCCCTATTAGTTGAATTCATTGGGCATATCAGTGGATGTATGATCTCTAAAAATGTTAATAATTTTTTGAAAGTAAAATCATAACTTTATTACAAATAATAAATGAATACATATCCAAGCTGTTATTTCATACATTAATTAATGAGGGAACCAGAAATATACCACACTGCTTCACAGGAAAGCTCAAACACCAATATATAAGCATTAAGAATGTGGAAATGAAAAAAAAAATGTGGAAATGAATTTACAAATGGATGCAACATTTAGTCAGTCTGCAGAGCGGCCCATTGCACTTCGGTTGGACAAAGAATCATTTGGATACAAACTGTTTATATTACTATCACTTTTTTTTGTAAGGTAGAGTTGTAAGATAGCTGAAAGGCTGTAGAAGATAATCCAGAATGCTCCCCTACGCAGGATACCTACTATTTTTTTCCATTCTAAAGTCTTTCATAATTTTCCCTGGCATATGAAAGGAGTACAAAGTGCATGAAGGTTTACAAAAAGCAAGTATAATTTTTGCTCAAAATGTACAAGTACTTAATATGCTTCCTTAAAAAGGACTGTTGATTTTCTCAAAATTTGAATTTAAAAAGCCAAGAAGTTTTTATAACACTACTGTAGTTGTTAGTAAAGGGATGACTGGATAAGATGCCAGTTGTTTTTTCCTAGCATTGACCTTTGAGTAATATTGTGGCCCAATTATGTATGTATGTATTAGCAATTAGTAGTAATTATTTGAGCTAATAAATATATGTTCTTATAAGTGTTTCATGAAGCTAACTATTGTTAAGAGTAAAATAAGTAGGAAGCGATACTAAAATAATAGTTCATTTTTTTATTTATTTTTTTATTGCTACTTAAATTTTTTTTCCAGTATTCCAAGATTCATTCCCCATTCCCCACACCCAGTGCTGTATGCTTTAGGTGTCCCCAATAATAGTTTATTTTTAATAATTTATTTTTTCAGTGTTCCAAGATTGATTGTTTATGCACCACACTCAGTGCTCCATGCAATACATGCCCTCCTTAATACCCACCACCAGGCTCACCCATGCCCTCCCCCCTCCCTTCCAAAACCTTTAATTTGTTTCTCAGGGTCCACAGTCTCTCATGCTTCAACTCCCTTTCTGATTTATCCCAGTTCACATTTCCTTTCCTTCTCTTAATGTCTTCCATGTTACTCCTTATGCTCCACAAGTGAAACCCTATAGGTAACTGTCTGTCTCTGCTTGTCTTATGCCACTCAGCATAATCTCCTCCAGTCCTGTCCATGTTGGTACAAAAGTTGGGTATTGATCCTTTCTGATGGAGGTGTAATATTCCATTGTACATATGAACCATATCTTCTTTATCCATTCGTCTATTGAAGGGCATCTTGGCCCTTTCCACAATTTGGCAATTGTGGCCATTGTTGCTATGAACACTGGGATGCACATGGCCCTTCTTTTCACTACATCTGTATCTTTGAGGGTAAATACCAAGTAATGCAATTGCAGGGTCATACGGTAGCTCTATTTTTAATTTTTTAAGGAATCTCAACACTGTTTTCCAAAGCAGCTGCACCAATTTGCATTCCCACTAACAGTGTAAGAGGGTTCCCCTTTCTCCACATCCTCTCCAACACTTGATTCCTGTCCTGTTAATTTTTCCCATTCTAACTGGTGTAACGTGGTATCTCAATGTGGTTTTGATTTGAATTTCCCTGATGGCTAATGATGACAAACATTTTTTCATGTGTCTGTTAGCCTTTGCATGTCTTCTATGGAGAAGTGTCTGTCCATGTCTTCTGTCCATTTTTTGACCTGATCATCTTTTTTTTATGATTTTATTTATTTATTTGATAGAGAGAAATCACAAGTAGGCAGAGAGGCAGGCAGAGAGAGAGGAGGAAGCATGCTCCCTGCTGAGCAGAGAGCCTGATGCGTGCTTCCATCCCAGGATCCTGAGATCATGACCTGAGCCAAAGGCAGAGGCTTTAACCCACTGAGCCACCCAGGTGCCTGACCTGATAATCTTATTTTTTTGGATGTTGAGTTTAAGGAGTTCTTTATAGATCTTGGATATCAGCCCTTTGTGTCTAGTGTCATTTGTGAATATCTTCTCCCATTCTGTGGGTTGCCTCTTTGTTTTGTTGACTGTTTCCTTTGCTGTGCAGAAGCCTTTTATCTTGATGAAGTCCTAAATGTTCATTTTCACTTTTGTTTTCTTTGTGTTGGAGATGTATCTTGAAAGAAGTTGCTGTGGCCGATGTCGAAGAGGTTACTACCTATGTTCTCCTCTAGGATTTGATTGATTCCTGCCTCACATTGAGGTCTTTCATCCATTTCGAGTTTATCCTTGTGTATGGTGTGAGAAAGGTCTAGTTTCATTCTTCTTTACATAGTTATCCAATTTTTCCAGCACCATTTATTAAAGAGACTGTGTTTTTTTCCACTCGGTATTTTTTCCTGCTTTGTCGAAGATTATTTGACCATAGATTTGTGGGTCCATATCTGGACTCTCTACTCTGTTCTATTGGTCTAAGTGTCTGTTTTTGTGCCAGTACCATGCTGTCTTGGCAATCACAGCTTTGTAATAAAGCTTGAAATCAGGCAATGTGATGCTCCCAGCTTTGTTTTTCTTTTTCAACATTTCCTTAGCAATTCGGGGTCTTTTCTGGTTCCATACAAATTTTATGATTGTTTATTCCAACACTTTGAAAAAAGCTATTGGAATTTTGATTGAGATGGCATGGAAAGTATAGCTTGCTCTGGGTAGTATAGACATTTTAACAATGTTTATCTTCCAATCCATGAGCATGGAATGCTTCTCCATCTTTTTGTTTCTTCTTCCATTTCTTTCATGAGTGTTCTGTAGTTCCTCAAGTACAGATCCTTTACTCCTTTGATTAGGTTTATTCAAGATATCTTATGGTTTCTGATGCTATGGTAAATGGAATCGATTCTCTAATTTCTCTTTCTATATTTTCATTGTTAGTGTATAAGAAAGCACTGATTTCTGTGCATTGGTTTTGTATTCTGCCACATTACTGAAATGCTATATAAGTTCTAGTAGTTTGGGGGTAGAGTCTTTTGGGTTTTCCATATAAAGTATCATGTCATCTGCGAAGAGAGAGAATTTGACTACTTCTTTGCAGTTTGAATAGCTTTTATTTCTTTTTGTTGCCTGATTACTGTTACTAGGACATCGAGTACTATGTTGAACAATAGTGCTGAGAGTGGGTATCCTTATCATGTTCCTGATCTTAAGAGAAAGTTCTCAGGTTTTCTGCATTGAGAATGATATTCGCTGGGGGCTTTTCATAAATGGAATTTATGAAATCGAGAAATGTCCCCTCTATCCCTATACTCTGAAGAGTTTTAATCAGGAAAGGATGCTATATGTTGTCAAGTGTTTTTTCTGCATCAATTGAGAGGATCACGTGGTTCTTCTCTTTTCTCTTATTAATGTGTCCTATCACATTGATTGATTTGTGAATGTTCAACCTTTAATCCCAGGGATAAATCCCACCTGATCATGGTGGATAATCTTTTAAATGTACTGTTCGATCCTATTAGCTAGGATCTTGTTAAGAGTCTTTGCATCCATTTTCATCAGGGATATTGGTCTGAAATTTCCTTTTTGATCTTATCTAGTTTGGGGATCAAAATGCTGGCTTCATAGAAACAGTCTGGAATTTATCCTTCTGTTTCTATTTTAAAACAGTTTCAAGAGAATAAGTATTATTTCTTCTTTGAATATTTGATAGAATTCA
This sequence comes from Spilogale gracilis, assembly GCA_004023965.1. NCBI lineage: Eukaryota > Metazoa > Chordata > Mammalia > Carnivora > Mephitidae > Spilogale > Spilogale gracilis. Next base: position 33,597 of record PITA01002121.1, on the reverse strand, counting down.
CCAGGGAATCCATTAGGTCCTGCGTTCTTGTTTTTTTTTTTTGTTTTTTTTTTTTTAAGATTTTATTTATTTGACAGAGAGAAACACAGCGAGAGAGGGAACACAAGCAGAGGGATTGAGAAAGAGAGAAGCAGGCTTCCCGCTGAGCAGGGAGCCCGATGTGGGGCTCGATCCCGGGTCTCCGGGATCATGACCTGAGCCGAAGGCAGTCGCTTAACCAACTGAGCTACCCAGGCGCCCCGCGTTCTTGTTTTTTAGGAGATTTTTGATCACTGCTTCAACCTTGTTACTAGATATTGGTCTATTCAGGTTGTCAGTTTCTTCCTGTTTCAGTCTTGGAAATTTGTAGATTTCCAGGAATGCATCCATATCTTCTAAGTTGTTTAACTTATTGGCATATAACTGTTGATAATAATTTCTAATTATTGTTTCTATTCCCTTAGTGTTAGTTGTGATCTCTACCCTTTCATTCATAATTTTATGAATTTGGGTCCACTCTCTTTTCTTTTAGATTAATTTGGACAGTGGCTTATCGATCTTATTAATTCTTTCAAAGAACCAGCTTCTTGTTTCATTGATGTGTTCTACTGTATCTCTAGTTTCTAATTCAGTGATCTCTGCTCTAATCTTAATTATTTCCTGACTTGTGTGGGGGGTTGGTATATTTGGGATTTTTCAATTTTTTTGAGTGAGGTTTGGATAACCTTGTATTTCCCCCTTAGGACTGCCTTTGTTGTATCCCATAGGTTTGGATGGATATGTCTTTGTTCTCATTCATTTCCATGAATTGTTCAAGTTCTTCTTTGATTTCCTGGTTGATCCAAACATTTTTGAGCAGGATGGTCTTTAGGCTCCAAGTGTTTGAATTCCTTCCAAACTTTTTCTTTTGGTTGAGTTCTATCTTTGGATTCAAAATATGTCTCTTGTAGACAGCATATGGATGGGTCCTGTCATTTTATCCAGTCTGCAACCCCATGCCTTTTTATGGGAGCATTTAGGTGATTTACATTGAGAGTGATTATAGAAAGATAGATTTTTATTGACATCATGTTGCCTGTGAAGTCCTTGTTTCCATAGATTGCCTCTGTAAATTTCTATTCTATGTCAGTCTTGGGTTCTTTCCTTTTTCTAGAACGCCCCCACCCTTAATATTTCTTGTAGTGTTGGCTTGGTGGTCACATAATCTTTTAGACCTTGTGGGTCCTAGAAGCTCTTTTCTCTCCCTCTATTTTGAGTCTACGCCTTGCTGGACAATGTATTCTTGGCTGCATATTCTTCTCATTTGGTGCCCTTAATATGTCTTGTTAGCGCTTTCTGGCTTGCCAGGTTTCTGTGGACAAGTCTGACGTTATTCTGATGGTCTGCCTTCTGTACTTTAGGTATCTCTTCCCCCTAGCTGCCCTTAAGACATATTCTTTGAATTTATGATTCGTGAATTTCACAATTATGTGCCTGGAGGTTTTTCTTGCCACGTTGATCTTGAGGTGTGGTCTCTTTGCCTCTAGGACAGGAACACTTGTTCCATTCCCCAGAGGAGGGAAATTTTCATCCAGGATTTGTTCAACTATATCTTCTAGTCTTCTCTCTCTACCCCCTCAGGGATCCCAATAATTCTGATATTGGAACGTTTCATGACATCATTTATTTTCCTAATTCTATTTTCGTGGCTTTTTAGCTGTTTGTTCCAAGTCTTCTCCTGCTCCTCCTTCTCAATCAGTCTGTCTTCTAGATCACTAATGCAATCTTATGCTGTGTTTACCCTAGCTCTTACAGTATTTAGATTAAATTGTATCTCATTGATAGCATTTTTAACCTCTGCCAGGTTGGCTCTCACTTCCACCCTCCGAGATTCTATGTTGCCACTAATGGTCTTTTCCAAGTTAACCGTTGCTTGGATAATTGCTACTCTGAATTCCATTTCCAACATACCGTTTATGTTCATATCCAGTGGTTCTGTGGCAGAGGTCACATTCTCTGAATTTTTCCTATGTTGGGTGTTCTTCCTCCGAGTCATTTTGGTGAGGGGTGATTGAGGGGATGTATAGCTGAATATATCAATCACAATCCAGGCAAGTTCCCCCTTGGAAGATTTTGGAGCATTTGGAAGTCATCACCAAAGGAAAAAAAAAAGAGAGAGAAAAAGAGAAAAAAAAGAAAGAAAAAAACTCAGCCAAAATGGGCCCCAAAGGTAGAGGATTTATAATGGCACAAAAACAAAAATGAATAAATAAAAAGATGAATAAAAGTAAAAGAAAGGGGGAAAAATCAAAACACAGCCCAAACGACCCCAAGATTAAGATTTTTATAGTACAAAGACAAAACCAAGTACACGGAAACACTGACAGAAGAATAAGTTAGGAAGGTGGTTACACATCCTCAATGTGAGCAAGGAAAGTATTTCACTTCTTCCTGGGTGTATCTTATCTTTGTTAAAGGACTCAGCTTTCCAGAGAAATAGTGCAATTAAAACTGGTTTATATATAGGGGTACTGTTGAATAGGAAAAAGGATTTCCTTGTAGCTTATATCTATATGTATATTTTTTAAAAAGAAATATAGGTATATATATGAAAAAAGTTCAAGTTAAAAAGTTATTATGCAATGTTGTATTAAACATCAAGTTGTGATAATAAGTAGGTCAAAAAAATAAAAGAACAAGAATTGTGAGAATGATTTTTTAAAGATTGAAAATAAAAGCTGTATTTATTTATAAAATATAGAGGTGTGGGGACAATTCCAGGAGCTGAATTTATTGCTTTTCCCTGATGTTAGGGTTTTACAGTTTTACGGACACCCTTTGGTGGTTGTCCTCTTGTTCTTTTGGCTTGTCTTCTGGGGGAGGGGCCTGCTGCATTGTTTTTTAGTCAGTCTTGCTTGGGCTGAGTCACCCTTCCCCCATCAATTGTCTGGGCTCTATGAAACCGGTTTTCCAGACTTTTATTCTCTGGAATAGAATAGAGGTTTTGTTCTTTGGCAGTTTTTTTTTTTTAATGGCTTTTCCCAGAATCAGAGCAAAGTAATCTGTCCACACCCAGAACTCCTACTCAGAAGCCTCAGTCTGCTCCCCTCTGGATGGTCCAGAACATACACTCCCCCCTCTAAAAAACTCCCCTGAACACCACAACCTCTTACACATAGTGTGCACCCCCAGTCATAACCATAGTGGTCGCCCTAGGTCCCCTGCTTGTCTCTGCACCACTGTGCCACAAAAACTACAAGTGATATTGGTTTGGGCAGGCCAGAACCTGGTGGCTGCCACTGTCAGGAGTGCTGTCTGGAGCCCAAGCCCACAGCAGGTGCCCTCACCCTGACTACAGTGCAGGTCATGCACAAGGCTATGGGCCAAGAGGCCTCCTATAGGAGCTTGTGCCATGCTCTACCAGCCGTGGCCGTCCTGGGACTGTGGGCTTAGGTCTGTGCCCATGACCGCCCAATTCCACCAGTTCCCCCTTAAGACCCTTTTATTTGAGTGCTTTTTAAATCAGACTCCCGAGTTGATGCTGGTCCCGCTGCACAGGGCACTTTTGTACTGGGATATTAATTTCCAATGGGTCACTTTTGGTGGCTCCCTCCTCCTTCTCTTTATCCTCCGATATCAGTCCGAGGGCTCCCACTCCACTTTACCTCTCCATTGATGATCTTCTGCCCTCATAGAGATCCAGAAGTGTATAATCTTACATCTCAGGCTGATTTCATGGGTGTTCAGAGTGTTCTTGTAGATACTTAGGTTACTTCAGGAGACTGGTTGAAACAGGGTCTCCTACTTCTCCACCATCTTGCCCCAAACCTACAAAGACATTTTTCAAATCTGGGAAGCAATATGCATTGTGACTTACAAAACAGGATGAACTTTGGCATCTGATAGTTTCAGTTCTGTCAGTTAGTTGTTCTATGACCTTGAGTGTATTGCTTTTTCTTTCAAAGCCCCAGTTTTCTCTAAAATAGTAATAATAATATTAACCACATTATTACTTAATGGTTAAGTTATGAATATTCAAATAGGAAAAGGGATGTAAAAGAACTTGATGCAATGCCTGAGTAAAAGTAAATATTTGTTATTTTGGGTGGTTGATCACCTCACTTATCCTAACTCAACTTTCAGATGTTACCTATGTAATTCCCCCTTCACACCTCCTCTTTCCTTGCCAAGTTGAACAATTGTTTCTTTCTCCTTCTTATTAATAAGCCTTCAAGCATCCTGTAAGCCCTAGCTCCATGGTTATTACATCTTTATAGGTGTTGACCTCCTTTGGAAATGTGATTAATGCTAGTGCTCCTCTCTAAAGGCCCATACATGCAACTGTTGAGTTTAGTTCCAAGGCCTATTCCTTAGATTAATTAATTCATGTGCCACAAGAAATAACATATGATGGCAAGGATGTAGAGAAAAGGGAACCTTCTTGTACTGTTGGTGGTAATGCAGACTCGTGCAGTTCACAATTATTCTTTTTTTTTTTTAAAGATTTTATTTATTTATATGACAGAGAGAAACACAGCTAGAGAGGGAACACAAGCAGAGGGACTGAGAGAGGGAGAAGCAGGCTTCCCACCGAGCAGGGAGCTCGATGTGGGGGCTCGATCCCGGGTCTCCAGGATCACGACCTGAGCTGAAGGCAGTCGCTTAACCAACTGAGCCACCCAGGCGCCCCACAATTATTCTTGTTAAATTTTATTTCACTACATTTATCTGATTAGTCTAGCCAAGGAGATCTTATTTAAATCGGTATCTGTCATTTACTACATTACCTGCCTTTTCCACCTCTGTTACCTGAATAAATGTTAATGACGCTTTCATTGAAGTCACTGATAGAACTTTTTTTTTAGGATAGGCCATTTCACATGCTACCTAAACCCCCACTGGTTACAATTGCTTAACCAGCTAACATGTATTTCTCTTCTAGTCCATCAAAACCCACTTTATTTGTCTTTCTTGTCCACAGGAGTTTTAACAATGACTTGTCAGATACCTTACTGAACTCAAGATACACTAGTTTGACAGTTCTGATCTTTAGTAAAATTTTTATAACAATCACAGCAACTAAAGGATCAGTATCAGAAACTCTGGAATGATTCATGATATGTTTTCTGAAAATCCTTTTAGGTATTCATATTTTTAATTTATTTTTATCAGTTCAGATCTTATATAGCAAACTAAGATATTTAGTTATATTTTTAGAAAACATAACCCACCTTAAAGGTCTTTATTTATATGATGGAGCTAACCAGCAAGCTGCATAATGACTCTAAAAACATTACCGCCAAGACAAATTGTTGCTATGGAAGCCATACACTTCCATACATACCTGCTTTACGAAACTAGCTCCAATTATTAATATATTTGCTCACTACCTACGCAAAATTAAATCCAGGTATCATAGAAAGTCTGTTGTATTAGTGTTCCAAGTTTTCTGTAAATGTAAATGTTTTATCAATACAAAAATTTTAAGTGGTTAAAATGATTCAACGGGGGAATTGTATGCTCACTTATGAATTTCCTTAGCATCAAGACATAAACTTACATGTTCATTTTATCATTATTCTTACTAGCATGTGAAAAGACCAAAGAGTTCGGGGCATGTGGATGGCTCAGCTGGTTAAGTGGCTGCCTTCAGCTCAGGTCATGATCCCAGGGTCCTAGGATTGAGCCCCACATTGGGTTCCTTGCTCAGCAGAGAACCTGCTTCTCCCTCTCCCTGTGCCTGCCAATCTGCCTACTTATGCTCTCTCTTTGTCAAATAAATAAATAAATTCTAAATAAAAAAAATAAATAAAAGACCAGATAGTCTAAAAGAGAAGTGGTAGGAGGAGGAACAATATGCTAGAGGAGTAGGAGGCCTAAATTTTGTCTGGTCCCAGGAATTCAGCTAGATAGTTATCAAACCATTCGTAACACATACAAACTCAACATGATATCAAATAAAAGAATAGCAGCAATTCTATGAACAGAAAAGCAACCACTTTCTGGAAGGTAGGACATGCAGAAAAGTGAATCTGAGGTGATAGACCACAGCAGGTAGGGAGCCCCCATCAGCTGGCTACCAGCAAGTGATAGGGCAGCAGAGCACAAAATCAGAACTTACAGAAGTCTGCTCCACTGAGGGACATTACTCCAGTGGCTAAGCAGGGGGTGGAATCCTTGCTGGGACAGTGTGGTCTCAGGATCCTCAGGGTCACAGAAACACCAGGGGTGCTTGAGTGTGGCAGAGCTCCCAAGTTTTGGAGCAGGGAAACCACTGCAAAGACTGAGCCAAAGGGTAGGCTCTCAGCTCAGGTTTGCCATTAACCGTGATCCAAGGTACAGTCAGACCATTATTGTTTGAGCTGGGGCCCCAAAAGTGGCAGATCCAGGGAGCCCCCCTTCCTCAACCGGAGGAGCAAGCAGGAGTGCGCTGAAGGGATCTACTGGGTTTGGAGACCAAACGGGACCAAGTGCCAGAGATAGAAATGCTCAGTTACAGCCTGCATGAGCTCAGAGTTAGGCTAGAGACCAGGGAGACAGGAGCGATTGCTTTTCTCTGAGGGCACACTGTAGAGGGAAGCCATAAGCTCTTGCTTACTCCAGGGCTGGAGATTGGGAGGCCACCATTTTCATTCTTGTCCTCCAGAGCTCTACAGAAAGTTTTCAGGAAAAAAAAAAGCTACCCAGAACAAACCCAAACAGATTACTTAGCCTGGCCGCTGGCAAGAGAAGTGCAGTTTTGCCTCAGGCAAAGACATTTGAAAATCACTGAAACAGGTCCCTACCCCAGAATATCAGCAAGAACGTCCAGCCAGGACCAAGTTTACCAATCATCAAGAACTGCAAAACCCCAGCACTAGGGAAATATAGCAAATAGAATTTGTGGCTTTTTTCCTATGATTCTTTAATCTTTCAAAGTTAAATTTTTAAAATTTTCTTTATTTTTTTCTATTTTTCTAAAATTTTCCCCTTTCCTATTTTAACCAATATATTATCAGTACTTTCGTAAAATTACTTTTATTTTCATTTTTGTAGTCATATTCTATGCCTTCATTGTATTTAACCTTATTGTTTGTATATGTTTTTCTTTCATTACAATTTTGGGATACAGTTTCTTCTAACTGATCAAAATATACCCTAAATCTAATGTATGGCTTTGCTGTACTCTCCCGCCTGATCATATTCTCTCCTTTTTTTTTTCCTTTCTTCAAACAATGTTTCAATTTCTTTTTTAGATTTTTTTAATTTTCTTTACAGTCATATTCCATCCCTTCATCATATTTACCCTTATTTTTGTGTATATATGGTTTTCTTTCTTTAAAATTTTAGGAAACAGTTTCTTCCAACAGACCAAAATGTACCCTAAATCAAGTGTGTCACTCTGTTCTCTTCACCAGCCTGATCATATATTTTTTTTCTTTTCCTTTCCCCCCAGTTTTGGGTTTTGTTTAATGAATATTTTTCTGGTGTTGTTGTTACCCTTTTAGCATTTTCTTCTCTCATTCATCTATTCTTCTCAAGACAAAATAACAAAATGAAAAAACTCACCTCAAAAAAAAGAATAAGAGGCAGTACCTACTGCTAGGGACCTAATCAATATGGACATTAGTAAGATGTCAGAACTAGAGTTCGGAATGACGATTATAAAGATACTAGCTGGGCTTGAAAAAAGCATAGAAGATACTAGAGAATCCTTTTCTGGAGAAATAAAAGAACTAAAACCTAACCAAGTTGAAATCAAAAAAGCTATTAATGAGGTGCAATAAAAAATGGAGGCCCTTACTGATAGGATAAATGAGGCAAAGAGAGAATTAGTGATTTAGAAGACCAAATGATGGAGAATAAAGAAGCTGAGAAAAAGATAACTACTGGATCACAAGGGGAGAATGTGAGAAATAAGTGGTACCATAAGATGAAACAATATAGAATAATTGGGATCCCAGAAGAAGAAAAAAGAGAGAGGGACAGAAGGTATATGAGAGCACATTATAGCAGAGAACTTCCCTAATTTGGGGAAGGAAACAGGCATCAAATCCAGGAGGCACAGAGAACCCCTCCCCTAAAAATCAATAAAAATAGGTCAGCACCCTGCCATCTAATAGTAAAACTTACAAGTCTCAATGACAAAGAGAAAATCCTGACAGTAGCTCGGGACAAGTCTGTAACTACAATGGTACTAGTATTAGATGGACAGCAAACCTATCCACAGAGACCTGGCAGGCCAAAAAGGACTGCCATGATATATTCAGAGCACTAAATGAGAAAAATATGCAGAGCCAAGAATACTATATCCAGCTAGACTGTCACTGAAAATAGAAGGAGAAATAAAAATCTTCCAGGACAAACAAAAACTAAAAGAATTTGCAAACACCAAACCTCCCCTACAGAAGATATTGAAAGGAGTCCTCTAAGCAAAGAGAGAGTCTAAAAGTTACATAGCCCAGAAAGGAACAAAGACAATATACAGTAGCAAGTCACTTTACAAGCAATAAAATGGCACTAAATTCGTATCTTTTAATAGTTAACCCTGAATGTAAATGGAATAAATGCCCCAATGAAAGACACAGGGTATCAGAATGAATTTAAAAAAACAAGACCTATCAATATGCTGTCTGCAAGAGACTCATTTTTAGACTCAAAGACACCTCCAGATTTAACATGAGGGGGTGGAAAATATTTACCATGCTAATGGACATCAAAAGAAAGCTGGGGTGCCATTCCTTATATCAGACAAATTAGATTTTAAGCCAAAGACTATATAATAAGAGAGAAGGAAGGACACTATATCATACTTAAAGAGTTGTACAACAAGAAGATCTAACAATTTTAAATATCTATGCCCCTAACATGGGAGCAGCCAATTATATGAACCAATTAATAACAAAATCAAAGAAACACATCAAAAAAATACAGCAATATGGACAGATCATCTAAGCAAAAGATCAACAGGGAAACAAAGGCTTTAAATGACCCGACCAGATGGACATCACAGATCTATTCAGAACATTCCATCCCGAAACAAGAGAATACACATTCTTCTCTAGTGTACATGGAACATTCCCCTAGACTAGACCACATCGTGGGTCACAAATCAGGTATCAATGAATACCAAAAGATTGGGATCATTCCCTGCATATTTTTAGACCACAATGCTTTGAAACTAGAACTCAACCACAAGGGGAAAGTTGGAAAGAACTCAAATACATGAAGGCTATAGAGGACCCTACTAAAGAATGAATGGGTCAACAAGGAAATTAATGAAGAGTTTAAAAAATTCATGGAAATGAATAAAAATGGAAACAAAACTGTTCAAAGTCTTGGATGCAGCAAAGGCAGTCCTATGAGGAAATAATGTAGCAATACAAGCCTTTCTCAAGAAACAAGAACATTCTCAAATGCACATCCTAACACTACACCTAAAGGATCATTTAAAATTGTGTCCCAAACCATAAGATACCTAGGAATAACTCTAACCAAAGATGCAAAGAATCTGTACTCAGAAAACTATAGACTAATCATGAAAGAAATTGAGGAAGACACAAAGAAATGGAAAAATGTTCCATGCTCATGGATTGGAAGAACAAATAATGTGAAAATGTCTATGCTACATAGAGCAATCTACACATTCAGTGCCATTCCTATCAATATACCATTAACTTTTTTCAAAGAAATGGAACAAATAATCCAAAAATTTATATGGAACCGGAAGAGAGCCTGAGTAACCAGAGGAATGTGAAAGAGAAAACCAAAGCTGGCAGCATCACAATTCCAGATTTCAAGCTTTATAACAAAGCTGTAATCATCAAAACAGTATGGTTCTGTCACAAAAACAGATACATAGATCGATGGAACAGAATAGAGAGCCAGAAATGGAACCACAACTCTGTGATCAACTAATCTTCAACAAAACAGGAAAGCACATCCAATGCGAAAAGTCTCTTCAGCAAATGGTGTTGGGAAAACTGGAAAACCACATGCAGAAGAATGAAACTGGACCATTACCTTACACCACACACAAATATAGACTCAAAATGGATGAAAGACCTAGTATGAGATGGAATCCATCACACTCTTTGAGAACACAGGCAGCAACCTCTTCGATCTCAGCCACAGGAACTTCTTCCTAAAACATTGCCAAAGGCATGGGAAGCAAGGTTAAAAATGAACTATTAGGACTTCATTAAGATTAAAAGCTTTTGCACAACAAAGGAAACAGTGAACAAATCCAAAAGACAGCCTACAGAATGGGAGAAGAAATTTGCAAATTACATGCAAGATAAAAGGCTAATATCCAAAATATGTACAGAATTTATCAGACGTAACACCAAAGAACAAATAATCCAATCAAGAAGCAGAACACAGAAACAGACATTTCTGGGAAGAAGACATCCAAATGGCCAAAAGACATATGAAACAGTGCTCAATATCACTCGACATCAGGGAAATACAAATCAGAACCACAGTGAGATACCACCTGACACCAGTCAGAATGGTTAAAATTAACCAGTCAGGAAATGACAGATATTGGCAAGGATGTGGAGAAAGGGGAACTCTCCTACACTGTTAGTGGGAATTTAAACTGATACAGTCACTCTGGAAAACAATATGGAGTTTCCTCAAAAAGTTGAAAATAGAGCTACCCTACGACCCAGTAATCACACTACTGGGTATTTACCCTAAAGATAACAAATGTAGTGATCTGAAGGGCACATGCATCCCAATGTTTATAGCAGCAAAGTCCACAATAGCCAAACTTCGGAAAGAGTCTAGAAATTCATTAACAGATGAATGGAAAAAGAAGATGTGGTGTATATATATACGAGGGAATATTGTTCAACCATCAAAAAATGAAATCTTGCCATTTGCAACAATATGGATGGATCTAGAAGATATTATACCAAGCAAAATAAGTCAATCAGAGAAAGACAATTATCATATGTTCTCACTGATATGAAGAATTTGAGAAACAAGACAGAGGATCATAGGAGGGAGGGAAAAATGAAACAAGATGAGACCAGAGAGGGAGACAAACCATAATAGACTAATCGATCGATAGATTAAACTTTTAATCTGAGAAAATAGTTTGAGGGTTGGGTTGGGGAAGGAGGGTGGGAGAGATGGGGTGGCTAGGAGGTGGACATTGGGGAAGGTATGTGCTATGGTGAGCACTGTGAATTGTGTAAGACCAATCAATCACAGACCTGTACCCTTGAAACAAATAATATATTGTATGTTAATTTAAAAAGTTAAAGAAATAAAAGGAAAGTGGTAATTTGTTATGTATTCCAATTTTAATCTTATAACTCTCTATTTCTTGTTTTAGAAGTATTCACCCAATCAGTCAAATTAGCTGTAGGACAGAAAAGAAACATAGATTGAAAGAATTAGCACAGTTCCTTAAAAATGTATGCATTCATGGGCGCCTTGGTGGCTCAGTCATTAAGTGTCTGCCTTTGGCTCAGGTCATGATCCCAGAGTCCCGGGATTAAGCTCTGCTTTGGGCTCCCTGCTCAGCGAGAAAGCTGCTTTCCCTCTCTCACTCCCCCTGCTTGTGTTGTCTCTCTCGCTGTGTTTCTCTCTGTCAAATAAACAAATAAAATCTTTAAAAATAATAGTAAAACATGTATGCATTCTCATTACAATTTCCCTTAATGGGGAAAATTCTGTTGTTTAGTAATTCACAGTTGAAATTACATTGCATATCTCCTGAAGGTTTGAGATTACCTGAGAGAAATTATTTTCTTCATGCTACCAGTAGCCTAAGACAATAAGAATACAGATTAGTTCTCTAAAAATAGGCACGTTGTTTGGAAATAATTTGGCATTTCTTCTTCTCATTGGTGCTGACATAACCCACTACAAATTCTGCTTGTTCTAGGGGGATCATCACTACTCCTTGGCAAGGCTTGGATTCACCTCTGATTTCTTTATAAACATTGACAAATTGTAATTTTCAGATCTTTACCTTTTTTCACTTCCTCCTTTTCTCTATATTCTTTTCTTGCTTTTTGGTATATTAACATAAAGGTCATCAAGAGTAAATATCTGTTCTTTCTGCTTAAACTATTTTTCTGAGTTAATTCTTTATTCTATTCTATCTCAAAGATAATTTATAATTCTTAAAGTTAGTGTTTGCTTTTACTTCTTTAATTATTAAGAAAATAATTATTCAGTATCAACTGTGTACAAGACATTGTTTTCATTCTTTTACTTCTCCCTAATTGTTCAGTGCATAAGCTACTTCTTAATTTTGGAACAATCCCTCTCGTGGTTTTTGTTACTAAAAGTTTTTGTAGTTGTATTGGGGCACCAATCAGTTGGTTAAGCGTCCAACTCATGATTTTGCCCCAGGTCATGATCTTATGGGTCATGGAGTTAAGCTCCCCATTAGGCTCCATGCTCAGTGGGGAGTCTGCTTAAGAGTCTCTCCCTCTGCTCCTCCCCCCATTCACATGCTCTGTTTTTCTCTGTCTTGTGCTCACTCTCAAATAAATAAATCTTTTAAAAAATTTTTGTAATTGTACAAGTAATACATGAATGCATTCTCCGAGTTAAAAAATAAAAATGAAACAAAAGTTTAACACCCATTCGAATTATCTTCTCATTGGCTTTCACACTGCCCCAGAAATAAACACTTTTTAATCAGAGGGGTATCAAAACTTTTTATACTTTTTTATACAAACATAGTAAAGGCAATCATAACCATTTGTAAGTGGTGTGTGTGCGTGCAAATGTATTTAATTAAGAAAAGAATAGATAAGCTTGACAAGCTGCTTCTAAAATTTATATAAAATGCATATTCAAAGGTCAAAAATAACCAAGATATGCTTGAATAAGGAAAGGACCCAAGTGGAAAGACCTATTCTATAAATATCAGGACTTAGAATGACATCATTAAAGTACTGCATTATTGGTACAAGAATTAACATCCCAGTGGAACAGAATGTAAGCCCCCAAAATACCAGCACACATGTGGTCACTTGGTATATGAGAGTGGGAAGATAACTTTTTTCAATAAATAATCCTGGGAGAGTTGACTATCCATATATGTTTTTTAAAAATGAAGCTGGTTTGTCTGTCTCATAGACTATACAAAATCAATTCTAATTTAATGGAGACCTAAATATGAAAGGCAAAAACTCTAAATCTTTTATAAAATGATGTAGGCCAACATTTTCATTTATGCTGGGCTAGGGAAGGATTCCTTCTAAAACTTAATTGAAGTAAAATTTACATAACAAAATTCATCATTTTAACCATTTAAAAGAGTATAGTTCACTGGCTTTTGGTACATTCACAGTGTTGGGCAACCATCACCTCTACCTATACCCAAAATATTTTATCACCCCTCCCAATAAAAACACCATACTAATTAAGTAGTCATTCTCCATAATCCCTTTCCCCACCTTCTGGCAACCACTAATAATAGCTTTCTGTCTCTATGGATTTGACTACTCTGAACATTGTGTGGCTTTTTATGTCTAGCTGCTCTTGCTTAAGGTCCTGTTTTCAAGGTTCATCTATGTTGTGTCATGGTCATGTGTCAGTACTTCTTTTTATGGCTGCACACTATTCCATTGTGTTGGTACACCACATGTTGTTTAGCCATTGATCAATTGGACATTTGGAGTGGTTCCACTTTTTGGTTATTAAAATAGTGCTTGTATGCATATCGGTGTACAAGTTTTGAATTGAATGCCATTTTTCCATTCTCTTGGATATACATCTGTTGAATCATATGATAATTCTGTTTAACTTTTTGAGGAACCACAAAACTCTTTTCTGCTAAGATGTATCATTTTACATACCCAATAGCAATGTATGAGGTTCCAGTTTCTCTTCATGCTCAACATTTGTTATTTTCCTTAATAAACAAAACAAACAAAATGAGAGATGCCTTGGTGGCTCAGTTGGTTAAGTGTCTGCCTTCTGTTCACATCATGATCTTAGGGTCCTGGGATCTCAAGACCCGTATCAGGCTCCTTGTTCAGTGAGGAGCCTGCTTCTCCCTCTGCCTGCTGCTTGCTCTCTCTGACAAATAAATACTTTTTAAAAAAAAATTTAAAGTATAGTCATTGAGTCAGTGTGAAGTGGTATCTCATTGTGGTTTTGCTTTGCATTTCCCTAATGTCTAATTATGATGAACATCTTTTATTGCTGCTTATTGCCCATTTTGTATATCTTTTTGAAGAAATGTCTATGCAAGTCTTTTGCCTCTTTTACAAAATGAGGTTGTTTTAGAATTATTTGTCTTTGTTGTTGAGTTGTAACTGTACTTTATATATTCTGGGTACTAGACCACTAACAGATACATGATTTGCATATTTTCTCCCATTCTATAGGTTGTCCTTCTACTTTTTTTGATAATGTCCTTCGATGCACTGTTTTTAATTTTTTCTAAATTTTATTACTTATTTATTGAAAGAGACAATGCAAGAGTGGGGGAGGAGCAGAGAGTGAGGGAGAAAGAATCTCAAACAGATTCCATGCTGAGCGAGGCCTGATGTGGGGCTTGATCTCACCACCCTGTGATCATGACCTGAGCAGAAATGAAGAGACAGATGCTTAACCAATTGAGCCACTCAGGCTATTGAAGTTTTTAATTTTGATGAAATCTTTTTTGTGTAAATTTTTTTTGTTCATTGTACTTTTGGTACTATATCTAAGAATCTATTACCAAATGCAAGATAATGAATATTTACCTATTTTCTTCTAAGCACTTTATCACTTTAGCTCTTATATTTGGGTCATTTGACTTTAGAATAATTTTTATGTATGGTGTAAGGTAGGCGTCCAACTTTATTTTTTTGAGTGTGGATATCCAGTTTTTTTGAAACCTATTCTATTCTTTCCCATTAATGGTCTTAGTACATCTGTCAAAAATCAATTAACCATAAATGTAAAAGGGTTTATTTCTGGACTCAATTCTGTGGCACTGATTTGTATATTTATGCTTATGTGAGGATTACACTGTTTTGATTGCCATTGTGCCATTTAGTAAGTTTTTAAGTAAGTTTTGAAATTAGAAAGTTTGAGTCTTCCAACTTACTTTTTCAAGATTGTTTTGGCTATACAGAGCCCTTGGGATTCCATATGTATTTTAGGGTGGTTTTTTCTATTTTAGCAAAGAATTCTTTTGGAATTTTGTAGGGTTTGCATTGAATCTGTGGATCCACTTGGGTAACATTGCCATCTTAGCAATATACATCTTTCCATTAATTTATGTATTCTTACGTTTTGTAATTTTCAGTGTACAAGTTTTGCACATTCTTGGTTAAATTTATTCCTTAATTTGTTATTCTCTTTCCTGTTATTGTAAATGAGATTGCTTTATTGATTTTCTTTTTGAATTTTTCAGTGTTAGTGTATAAACATACAACTCATTTTTGTGAGTTTATTGTGTATCTTGCAATTTTGGTGAATTTGTTAGCTCTAATATTTCTGTGAATTATGGGATATTGTATGTTAATATCATTCATCCATGAAGAGATAGTTTTATTTCTTCCTTTCCAATATGGATGCCTTTTATTTCTTTCCCTTCTTTAATTTCCCTGGCTAGGATATGCAGTATAATGTTGAAAAGAAGTCGTAAAAGAAAACATCCTTGATCCTGATCTTAGAGGGGAGTTTTTTTTGTCTCTTATTATTAAAAGTAGGATGTTCACCATGGATTTTTTCTTAGATGTCCTTTATCATATTGGGGAAGTTGCCTTCTATTTATTATGGTTTTCTTTGTGTTTTTATCATGAAAGGGTGTTCACTTTGTCAGATGCTTTTTCTCCATCAATTGAGAGGATCATGTGGATTTTTTTCATTCTGTTAATTCATTCTGATTATACTGATCATATTTCTTATGTTGCAATATACTTACTCTTGGAATAAATCGCACTTGGTCATGGTATGTTTTCATTTTAATATGCCGTTTGATTCTATTTGCAGTATTTTGTTTAAGATCTTTGTGTCTATATTTTTAGAATATTGGTCTGTAATACTCTCTTCCTGTGATGTGTTCGTTTATCTTTGGTATCACAGTAATATTAGCCCCATAAAATGAGTTAAGAAATGTTTCTACCTCTTCCGTTTTGTCGAAGAGTTTGGAAAGGATTCGTGTTAATTCTTTTTTTAAACATTTGATAGAATTCTTTAGTGAGGTCATCTGGTCCTGAGTTTTTCCCTGTTGAAAGTTTTTTTTGATTATTGATTCATACTTGTTACTCCAGATTTTCTATTTCTTGTATCAATTTTCATAATTTCTGGGTTTATCTGGGTTATCCAGTTTTTGGCATACAGTTGTTTATAATTTTTATTTCTGTGAGATCAATAGTAATGTCCCCACTTTTATTCCTGATTTTAGCAACATGAGTTTTCTTTCTTTTTTCTCACTCAGTCTGGTAAAAGTTTGTCAATTCTATTGCTCTTTCCAGAGAATCAACTTTCGTTGTGTTGGTTCTTTCAGTGCCTTTCTGTTCTCTATTTTATCTTTATTAAACTTTTTATTAGTTCTTTCCTTCTCTTTGCTTTGGGCTGTTTTGTTTTGTTATTTTTTTAGTTCTTTATTTAGTTTGTTTTTTTGTTTTTTTTTAGTTTTTTTAGTTCTTTAAGGTAGAAGGTTAGAGTATTGATTTAAAATCTTTCTTTTTTAAAGTACATAGTTGTAGTTACAAATTTCGCTCTGAACAGTGTTGTTGCTCTACCTGTAAGTTTGGGTATGTTGTGTTTTCGTTTTCATTTATGTCAAAATATTTTTTCATTTGTGATTTCTTCCTTGATGCATCAGTTAATAATGTGTTTAATTTCCACCTATTTGTAAATTTGCCAATTTCTCTCTATACTGTTTTCTACTTTCACTATTTTCAGAGAAGATACATTTTATGATTTCAGTATTTTAGTGAGACATATTTTGTGGCTTAACATTTACTCTGTCTTGGAAAATGTTCCTTGCTCACTTGAGAAAAATGTGTATTTTACTGTTACTGAGTAGATTTTTCTCTATGGTTGTTGATTTATACTGTTTTTCAAATCTGCTTTGTTGATCTTCTTACTAGTTCTAGTCATTATTGAAAGTGGATCACTGACATCTCCTTCACTATTATCATTGCTCTCTTTCTCTGATACTGTTAATTTTTGCTTCATATATTTTGGGACTTTTATTAGGTGTGTATATGTTTACAATTCTTATATCTTCTGATGAATTGACCTTTTTATTTTTACTTTATCTCTTTGTCTCTTGTAACAGATTTTGTCTTGACGTCCATTTTGTCTGATATTATTATAGCCATTTTAGCTCTCTTGATTACTGTTTGCCTGGGAAAAATTTTTTCCTTCTTTCACCTTCAATCGCTTTCTACCTTTGGATCTAAAGTGTATACTTAGATCATATTTTTTTAATCCATTCTGCTAGTCTCTACCTTTAACTGGGTAGTTTAATCCAGTTACATTTATTGTAATTACTGATAAGGTAATGTTTTGTTTTTCCAGTTTGTTATTTTCTATATGTCTTTTATCATTTTTGTTCCCATTTTCTCCATTACTTCCTTCATTTGTGATTAATAGATGTTTTCTAGTGTGTCGTTTTCATTTTTCCCTCATTTCTTTTGGCAAATTTTTTAGTCATATTTTTAGTGGTTGCTCCAGGGGTTAAAATTAACATCTTACTTTTTAACAGTCCAGTTTTGTTAATACCAAATTACTTTAAATATTATACAAAATCTTTGTCTATAGTTTTCTTTTTAAACTGTATTGATTTACAAATCTAAATATGTATTACCTTTATATCTGCCTATTTTGAACACCAGTGTAATTTATTTTTCCATGTGAATTCCAAATTACTGTCTAGTGTCATTTCATTTCATCCTGAAGGACATTTAACATTTCTTGTAGGGAAGGTCTACTAGTATTAAACTCTCAGCTTTTGTTTATCTGAGAATATTTTTTATTTCCTTTTCATTTTTGAATTATAGCATTTGCTAGATATAAATGGTTGACAGATTATTTTCTTCCAGGATTTTGAGTATGTTATTTTGCTACCTATTGACCTTTATTGTATTTGCTGAGAAATCACCTGTTGATCTTATTGAGGATCTCTCATATAGGTTGCCTCTCTCTTGCTGCTTTTAAAAGTCTTTCTCTTTCACTTTCAACCGTTTGTTACAATGTGTCTTGGTGTAGATCTCTTTATGTAACTTGGAATTGTTGAATTCTTGGACATGTAGATTATATCTTTCATCATATTTGGAAAATTTTCAGTGAGTATTTTCTCTGCCTTTTTCTTTCTTCTCCTTTTGGGACTCCCATTATGCATAACTTGGTACATATATTGGTGTCCTCCCATAGTTTTCTGAAGTTCTCATTTTTCTTCATTCTTTTATTCTTTCTACTAAAATTGATTATTCTCAATTGATTTATTTTCAAGTCACTAATTCTGTCTTCTGCCTGTTCAAATCTGCTGCTGAATCCATCTAGAGAATTTTTTATTTTAGTTTTATGGTTGATCCTCAAACAACACAGTTTTGAACTGTGTGAGTCCACTTATATGTGCATTTTTTTTCAATAGACATAGTACAGTATGTAATGTATTTTTCTTATGACTTTCCTTTTTTTAGTTTTTTTCTTATGATTTTCTTTTTTAAAAAAGATCTTATTTACTTATTTAGCAGAGAGAAACACAGCTAGAGAGGGAACACTCTTGCAGGAGGAATGAGAGAGGGAGACACAGGCTTCCAGCTGAGCAGGAAGCCCAGTGGGGGCTCAATCCCGGGACTCCAGGATCATGACCCAAACTGAAGACAGTCGCTTAACCAACTGAACCACCCAGGCGCCCTCTTAATAACATTTTCTCTTCTCTAGCTTACTTTATTGTAAGAATACAGTATATAGTACATAGAATATCTGAAATATATGTCAATCAACTGTTTATTGGTAAGGCTTCCAATTAATAGGTTATTAATGGTTACATTTTGGGAAGTCAAAAGTTATACACAGATTTTTGACTTCACAGGGGGTTGAGACCCTTAACCCTTGCATTGTTAAAGAGTCAACTATTCAACTTATGAATTTCTATTTGTTTCCTTTTTTAAATTTCTATCTCTTTATGCTTTTCCTTATTGGTGAGACATCTTCTTCATGCTTTCTTTAGTTCTTTATCCATGGTTTTCTTTGGCTCTTTCAGTATATTTTAAATAGTTTATTTTTTTATTTTGAGTTTTTATTTAAATTCTAGTTAACATATGAGGTAATATTGGTTTCAGGATTAAAATTTAGTGATTTATCACTTATATATAACACCCAGTGGTCATCACAGCAAGTGCCCTCCTTAATACCCCTCACCTATTTAGCCCATCCTCTACCTATCTTCTTCCATCAACCCTCAGATTGATCTCTATAGTTGAGAATCTCTTTTGACTTACTTCCCTCTCTTTCTTTTCCAATCGCCTACATTCATGTTTTGTTTCTTAAATTCCACATATGAGTGAAATCATATGGTATTTGTCTTTCTCATTGATTTATTTCACTTAGTTCCATTCACATTGTTACAAATGGCAAGATTTCATTCTTTCAGATGGCTGAGTATTATTGCATTGTATATGTACCACATCTTTATTGATTCATCTGTCAATGGATTTTGGTTTCTTTCCATAGTTTAGCTATTGTTGATAAGCTGCTATAAACATTGAGGTGCATCTGTCCCTTCAAATCAGTATTTTTGTATCCTTGGGTAAACAATCCTAAAATTTATATGGAACCACAAAAGACCCCAAGTCGCCAAAATAATCTTGAAAAAATAAATAGGTGATTTAAATTTTTTTAGTAGTCAGCCTAGTGTCTGAGCTTTCTCAGGAACAGTTTCTATTTATTCCTATATATGGGCCACACTTTCTTGTTTCTTTGCATAGCTTATATTATATTATATTATAATTTTTGTTGCAAACTCCACATTTTGAATATTATAAGTGGAAACTCTGGAACTTAGATTCTTCCCCTTCCCTGGGATATGATATTGCTCTTTGTCATAATTATTGTTTTTGGTTTGTTGATTAACTTTTCTTGTCAAGTCTGTTATTAATTATTGGTTACTGAAGTCCCTGTTCCATTAGCTGTATGGTAAGCTAGTGATTCAACGTTGATTTCCTTAATGGGGAAAATGTACAGAATACATTTTCTGTGCAAATGTACAGAAAAAGATCATCTCTTAGTCTTTGTACTTGCACTCTTTGTATGTATCAGGGCATACCTTTGACACTCAGCCAGTTTACAGCTCTTAGCCTTTACTTCTTATGTAGAGTCTGAAGTTCAGCAAGAGTTGAAAGATTAGGTAAAGTCTTCTGAGGATGTGACTAACCCTAAGCATAAACATGAACCTTTGGATTCCCAGGAATATATTTTTCAAAGTCCCTATGGCTGAAAGCATTTCATTACATAGCCTTTCCTTCCAAGTTTCTCATCAAATCTACTCTTTATCCCAACTGTCATCCCATGCCCTAAGAATAAAAGCTAATATATTTACCATTATATTTTTGAATAATATCACCTCTTGGTTAGCTGCTGAGCCCTGGGAAAGTTACAAGTTAGGAGAAATAAAAACAAACCCTATATGTCCTTCATTATGCCACTGGACAAATTGAAGCAAAGAACAGCAATTTTTAATTATAAGGTTTGTTCTTCCTCCTGTACTAAGAATGCTTATCAGGAATGTGGGCTGTGTCTTCAAGTGTACCACAGAGCTGTTTAGTGGAGGAATAGTTCTTTTGTTTTTGTTTTTGTTTTTGTTTTTTGTTTTTTTCCTTGATTAAGCATTCACCTTGCTATAAACTTTTGGTTTGTAGATTTCTGGTAAAGTTGACTCTGACCATTTTTGCTAGTTTAGTCAGCTCTTCCACGGAGTGATCGGCTTTTGGCAACTCCTGACCGCCATTTCCACTGGATTCCTTTTAAGACACAAAACCCACTAAGTATAAAGGAAAATATTAGTAGATTTGGCTAAATTAAAATATTCTGTTAGCCATAAGACATGATTAAGTAAGACAATAAGCTACAGAATAGGAATAGATGTTTTCACCATATAAAACTAATAAAGAACTAGTTATCGAACTAGTTGTCCAGAATAGATACTAAAATCTAACAATTCAGTAAAAAAGGACAACCCAATAAGGGAAAATTTTGGCAAAAGATTTAAAGTCCCTGTTTGGGACTTTATAAAAAACATCTAGGGGCGTCTGGGTGGCTCAGTCATTAAGCGTCTGCCTTCAGCTCAGGTCATAATCCTGGAATCCCAGGATTGAGCCCCACACTGGGCTCCCTGCTCAGTGGGAGGCCTGCTTCTCCCTCTCGTACTCCCCCTGCTTGTGTCTAGCTGTGTTTCTCTCTGTCAAGTAAATAAATAAAATCCTTAGGAAAAAAAAAAGAACATCTAAATGCCTGATAAACATATAAAATACTGCTTTTCTCACTAACAATTGGGGAAAGGAACATTAAAACAATGATAACTACCAGACAACTACTACCAGACATGAAAAAATTTGCTAATATTGACAATCCTAGATAGGCATATGTTTTGGAGTCAGAGGAACTATCACCGGTTTCTTTTGATAGACATATAAATTGGCTTAACCAATTTGGAAATTTGTAAAAGGGTATGCCTACCCAATAACCAGCAATTCTGTTCCTGAATATATGTATGTATGTGTGTGTGTTTCTGTATCTATAGATCTCCTAAAATTAATGCATGTAGGACTCATGATACATACTAGAATGTTCATAGTAAATATTGTTAATAGTATCTCCAAAATGGAAACAGTACAGATGTCTATCAGCTGAGTAATCCATTTTCATTGCTTCTGTTTCCTTATCTCCAATTTTTTTTTACCTCTTGTCACCAGGTATCTATCTTCATCCAATAATTAAATAGCTGTCTCTCAGGCAACTAGTAACTACTCCCATCTTGTTCTTTAGCATCTGTTCCTTTCCCTTTTTATGGCTTGTTAAATTTTATCTATATGTATCTTTAGGCTCTCATCTATTTCTGCAGCTCTCACAACCATATCTCTGCAAAGAATTTCTAAGTTTTCATCTTTTGTGTAAGTTTCTTTTTTGAAATAGGTAGAAAATTTATTTCCAGGCTACTTTGAAATTGCAAATTTATGGTTGCCAATATTAACTGAATCCACACTGTTGATAATTCTTTCCCAGATCTTTAGTTATCCTCCCTGTTTATTCATCAATGCATATATCCAATTTTTGTGACTGTCCAAAGTTATCTTTCCCACTTATATTTCCCCATTTTTCTCATTAATAGATCTTCATTTGAGGCACCAAAGGAAGGAATAATAGTAAATGTCTCTCTTCTTTTCCTGCAAATCACCCTGCTTTCTCATCACACTTGCTTCCTCAAATTCACTTCTACCCTTTTTACTGTACTGGTAACTTTTTAAATTGCTAGATCAAATGGCTTTTTTAAATTCCAGTTAGTTAACATATCATGTAATATTAGTTTGAGATGCACAGTATAGTCATTCAATATTTCAAAAAATATCCAGTGCTCATCACAGCAAGTGCACTACTTAATCCCCATCACTTAGTTTACCCATCCTCCCACCTACTTCCCATCTGGTAACCATCAGTTTGTTCTCTATAATTAAGAGCCTGTTTTTTGGTTAGCTTCCATCTCTTCTTTTTTTTTCTTCCTTCGCTCATTTGATTTGTTTCTTTAATCCCAAGACATTATTTTCCTTCTCTGACTTATTTAACTTAGCATAATACTCTCTAGCTCTATCCACATCATTGCAAATGGCAAGATTTCATTCATTTTTATGGCTGAGTAATATTCCATTTTGTGGGTGTGTGGGTGTGTGTGTGTCTGTCTGTCTGTGTGTGTGTACTACATCTTTTTTATCCATTCATTAGTTGATGGACATTGGACTATTTCTATAATCTGGCTATTGTAGCTAATGCTGCTATAAACATCAGGGTGCATGTAAGCCTTTAAATTAGTATATTGTATTCTTTGGGTAAATACCTAGTTCTGCAATTGCTATATCGTAGAGTAGTTCTATTTTTAAGTTTTTGAGGGACCACCATACTGTTTCCAAGAATCACTGCACCTATTTGCACTCCTACCAGCAATGTAAGAGGGTTCCCATTTCTCTACATCCTCAACAACAGCTGTTGTTTCTTGTTGTTGATTTTAGCCCTTGTGATAGGTATGAGGTGATATCTCATTGTAGTTTTAATTTGCATTTCCCTGATGATCAGTGATGTTGAGCATCGTTTTTATGTGTCTGTTGTCCATCTGTATATCTTCTTTGGAAAGATGTCTATTCATGTCTTCTGCCCATTTTTAATTGCATTATTGTTCTTGTGGTGTTGAGTTTTTTCAGTTCTTCATAGTGTTTGGATACTAACCCTTTATCAGATATGCCATTTGCAGACGTCTTCTGCATACTGTGGGTTGCCTTTTTCGTTTTGTTGATTGTTCTCTTCACTGTTCAGAAACTTATTATTTTGATGAAGTCCCAGTGGTTTATTTAGTTTTTATTTCCCTTGCTTCAGGAGACATATCTGGAAAGAAGTTGCTGTAGCTGATGTCAAAAAGGTTACTGCCTGTTTATTCTTCTAGGGTTTTTATGGTTGCAAGTCTCATGTTTAGGTCTTTAATCCATTTTAAGTTTTGTTTTGTTTTGTTTCGTTTTGTTTTGTTTTGTTGTATGGTATAAGAAAGTGGTCCAGTTTCATTCTTTTTCCTATCACTCTCCAGCTTTCCCAGTACTATTTGTTGAAGAGACTGGCTTTTTCCCACTGGATTTTCTTTCCTGCTTTGTTGAAACATAATCAAACATATAGTTGTGAATTATTTTCTGGGTTTTCTGTCCTCTTCCTTTGATCTATGGGTCTATTGTTTTTGCCAGTGCCATACAGCTTTGGTCACTACAGCTTTGTAATATAATTTGAAGTCTTGAATTGTCAAGCCTCCAGCTTTTCTTTGCTCTTTCAGAGTTGCTTTGGCTAGTTGGGGTCTTTTTTGGTTCCATATAAATTTTAAGATTCTTTGTTGTAGTTCTGTGAAAAAATACTGTTGATATTTTGATAGCAATTACATTAAATGTATAGATTGCTTTGGGTAGTGTAGACATGTTAACAACATGTGTTCTTCCAATCCATGAGCATGAAATGTGTTTGTGTTATCTTCAGTTTCTTTCATCAGTGTTTTATAGTTTTCAGAATGCAGGTCTTTCATGTCTTGGTTAATCTTAATTCTAGGCATCTTATTGTTTTGGGTACAATTATTAATGAGATTGATTCCTTTGTTTCTCTTTCTGCTGCTTCATTATTGTTGTATAGAAATACAACGGATTTATGCACATTGATTTTTTTCCTGAAACTTTACTGAATTCTAACAATTTTTTTGGTGGAGTCTTTCCATTTCTCAATGGCTTTTTTTCAAGTCTCATCCTACTTATCTTTTCTCCATCATTGATATTTTGTGACATCTCCCTAAAAGTTTCTTCACTTTTCCCTTCCCTTATGTTCACTCTATCTTAATTTTCCTCTTTTGTGTCTAGCAGTTTCATAAATATATGAAAACTAAATAATTTATCTTCCAAAAGGAAGTACTTTTGAAAATGAAAAGATGTGCTATTTAATAATTGAGCTAATATGACAGATATAAATCCTGGTTGCTCAAAATAGGAAAGATAGGATGTACTGTTTTTTCATTTACAGATTGTTTTTTTCCTTAATTTTTTTCTTCTGTTAAGCCTGTAATATGGATCTCATTATCAAGATCTAGAATTATCAACCATCATCTTTTATTTTTTTACATACTGTCCTGGGATGACATGAAACATGAATGACTGAAATGTTCACCTCCATTGATAATTCCCAAAGTATATATCCAATCCCTAACTTTTTCCTGAGCTCCAGACTCATATTTCTAATTGCTCATTGAGTATCTCAAGACTATTAACCCCAAAGAATGTACCTCAAATTTAAACTTATCTTTCCCCTGAAATATCCTGCTGTTCTGTTTACAGAGAGAGAAAGAGAGACAAAGAGAGAGAGAGAGAAAAAGAGATGTGTAGTATATGTAACCTATGTTTGTGAGTCTGAAATCTATATTTCATACATGTCCATGTGCTTTCTTAGGTACTGAACATAAAATAGTAGCAAAAGAATAGTTTCATCATGACAAGTCATTCTATTATGGGAGATAGACATTGACCAAACTATCACACATATTAATACAGTATAACTGGAAATTGCTATGAAATAGAGGGGCATGGTGTCATGTGAAGTATAATAGGAGTTTACTTTGACTTTTTTTTCCAATACATGGCCTTTTTTTTTATTAGACATTAAGCAGCATATAGCTCTTTTAAATCAGAATCTATTTCCATTTCTTTAAATTATTTATCACAATTCAGTACTGAAATGTACTAGCAGGTGAGCAGTTTTTCTTCTCAGAATTCCCATTGCTATTCACCCTAGTTATGATAATGTTATTTATAAGTCACATAAATTGTTAGGCCTTAAAATGGTAGTGATACCGTTGGTAATGAGGATATTGGTATGGCAACAAAATAAAGGGGCTTCTATGGAAATTTGTGAGAAACATGATACATAAGATCAAGAGCACCTTTCTAGTCATGAAGTCTGGTTGCTGCTTCCCTGTTTCCACATAGTAAGTCATATTTACTGATTGAATTTTAATTGCTTATCTTTTTATCACATGTATGTCCCCTCTGTGCTCAAAACTTAAAAGTGGTCAAGTTCTCATTTGAGAAAAGAAAACCTAAACTCATTAGTATTAGCCCAGAACAGGAACTAAATTATGCATAGCCCGAAATAATTTTATAATCAACATAAAAAATAATTTTTAAAATGAATAATCCACATTATTTGTCCTTATGTTTATATATTTTTAGAATAGTGATACCCAGTTACATCAGTTTTACCATGTTGATAGATATAATAATATCAGTAATGATAGTCAATATGTATTAAGTATTTACTACTTTGTAGTGCTCGGTAATTTATATGCATTATCTTATTTAATCCTCAACAGTAGTCTAGTGAGGTAGATGCTATTGTTACCTTCATTTTTTTTTTTTAGATAAAGGAAATGGTGATTTAAAAAGCAGAGCCATCAGTGTCCCCAAAGAAGTCATACCATAGTTAAATGGATAATTGAGAAGAGTTTAATAAGGAACTATAGTGTTTACAAAGGTTTGGGCAGATTTTAAAGAAAGCAACCAGACACAATTCAGTACCCTGGAACTGGTAATACTGGGAACCATCAATATCCCTAGTCCTAATGGAGCAAAGGGAGGGAACTGCTACTGAAATCCAGAAAAGAGCTGTAAGACCCTGTCAGATGACTAGAGGCTATGACTTAGCCAACCTGTGGTAACCTGGTAGAGAAGGAGCCAGGGAAATAAAGAACAGATCTTAATGCTCCTCTAACCTTTGTTTCCTGCACTGGCTGAACCCAACTAAAACTAGAGAACACAGAATAGATTGTTGATTCTGTCTATACAGGTCAGCTTAGAGTCCAGAGGATGAAGAGTGGAGAATTTGAAAGGAAAATGGAAAATATCTAGGAATTAAATAATTATTATTTTTTTAAAGATCTTATTTATTTGAGAGAGAGACACAGTGATATACAAGCAGGGAGAGTGGGAGAGGGAGAAGCAGATTCCCCACTGAACAGGCAGCCCAGTGTGGGGCTTGATCCCAGGAGCTTGGGATCACAACCAGAGCCAAAGGCAGACACTTAATGACTGAGCCACCCAGGTGTCCCGGAAGTAAATAATTATTAAATGGCAGAGCCAGTATATGAATGTTGAACAATTTACTCCTTAACTATGGTACTAGACTGATACTCATAAAAAAGTTTCATGAAATTATTTGGCATGAGGAATTAAAATTGAAGGTTTCTCTTCTATCCCAAATTGTTGGATGCATTTATACCTAACTGTGAGTGAGACCAAATATGTGAGAGCTAGGCAGCGAAGAATGAAAACAAAAAAAATTAAGACATTGATTTTAATGTTGTTTGTATTTTCAGAACATTAAACTATCCTTGTTTTTCTTGTTCAGATTCCAGACTCCATCATTTCTCGTGGCGTTCAGGTGCTCCCACGAGACACCGCCTCCCTCAGCACTACTCCTTCAGAATCGCCTCGTGCTCAGGCTACATCCCGCCTTTCTACAGCTTCCTGCCCAACACCAAAAGTAAGTACAGTTCCTTGGCAACTTAAACTTTTTCTACTACATGAGTCTGGGAAGTTTAACCAGTGTTTCCCTCTGCTTGTCAAGGTTGGATTGCATGCAAGATAATGTGATGAAAAATGAATGGACTATAAGACAATTACTACTTACCGTTTTACAGATTGTCAAATTTGGCCAACAGTAGGACAATAGAAATTTCATGTAAAATGTCTACTCCTACATCACAGCTACAGGTATTATTTTCTGTAGCTCCTGTTCCTTTGCTTTAGACTTGTTACTTTTTAGCATACTCGTAAGTATAGATATGAAGTTATTTCTTTATGCAAAGGATCAATGCATTTCTGGCCGATAAAAAGTAAGATTAACAAAATTTTTAAAATGTCACCAAAATAATTTTTTTTAAGCTTATCCAGGCTGGGGTAGCTCCCTGCTCTAGTATCATTCCAAATTTTTTCAAACATAATCAACTTGGAATGTTGCTGCCTAATATTTGGAAACAAATCTAAATTGATTAGAAAGTTTTAATGCCAACCTTTCGGGGAGGAAGAAAGTTTTTTAGTATTTCTTTCTCATAATTTTTCCCAAGTACTGAGTCATGTGTGGGAGTTAAAAAGGATTAGACATTTATTTGCTGCCTCACATTTTCATGTATGATAAATTAAATAGCAGACTTAATTATGGCTGTACTGCTTTCTTCTGGAATGTCCCCTTCCTGATTAATAATGTTAGTCATTTGTACTTTCAAGTTTTCTATATGATGGATCCAATATTGGGTCAAAAGATTAACAGTAACATTCCTTCTTATTTAATGAGATATGGTATTAGATATCAGCTGTACACTAAATTTTTCAAGGGATCTGCAGGTAACTTTTCAAACTGTGGCTTCTTCTCTGTCATCAGATTTACAACTTTTTTAACTGTCTTCAATTCCAACTTTTTCATGAGTTTTAAGAATGTTATAACTCAAACAGTGCTTCATATATAGTACAGTGGCTTTTACATACCATGGTACAACCTCCTCAGCAAAGTCCTCACAGTGTTACTGTTGTATATCATGGCTTTTAGATTTGTGTCAAATATAACCAATATAATTTTACAGTTTAAAAAATTATGGTTCTATATCTTTTATGAAGAAAAACTATAAGAACATTCTAAACATAAAATATATGTTAATGCCATTCAGGTGCCATTCAGCTACATCGTCATCTGAATGAAAATGGAGTTCTAAGACTAGAATTGGTTAGAAGAATCTTATTCATGTCTTTTAAATTTTTAAACAAAAGAATTTATTGTTTACATTAAACCCCAACTGTATAAGCCATACTCATTTCTGAAGTCTGAGAAATAAAGCTAAAGTTTAATCTACTATAAATGTTTAGTCATTCACCAAATATTAAGACCTAAATGTTGGGAAAATGGGAATATTCAAGATGCTGTTTTCTTTTCCTTAATAATATACTGTGAACATAAATATCTAAGCTAAATTCAATTAAACATAGTAGTTCTTGAGTCTTTTTAAAGCTTTGTAATTACATCTTAATTACAAAAGGAATATTAAATCCAATCCTAAAATAACTTGGCATTCCAAATTTGCTAAAATGAAATCCTAAAAATAAAAATATTAACATCTATTAAGTTAATTTGCTCATTACAACTGTAGGAGAACAAATAGCCTGTCTTAATATTTTTTCCTTAGTTATCACTTAGATGTTCAAAATAACAATGAATTCAAATAAAGCAGTGTATATAGGTATTTTTTTCCTAGGATTTTTTTTACCTAGGAATAAGGTTCTTTTCCTTTTAGATGATTTTTATCTGCACATAATACCTAGTATTTCAGTGTAATTTTAAAATTTAATTTCTAAGACTGAACCAGAATACTAATGTAATAAAAAACTAGTTTGAATATTGGTTTTTTTAAAAGAAGTGAAGAAAGTCAAATTAACCTATTAAAAGTCTCAAATTATGGGGCGCCTGGGTGGTTCAGTTGGTTAAGCGACTGCCTTCGGCTCAGGTCATGATCCCGGAGATCCGGGACAGAAAAGTCCTCTTTAAGGAGAACATTTCACCTGGGATACAAAGGATGAATAAAAAACAAAACAAAAGCTTTTGTATAAATAAATAAAAATATATGATTTTGTATAATAAAAAATAAAACAAAAGTGTGGAAGTTTTGAGAATTATATTCAGCAGTAAGGACCACTTTATTTTTTATTATGTTTTTTAATCATGAGCACTTTAAACACAGTTGTCACCAGCTAGATATCACCAGTCAAGAACTCTCAGACTAAAATTTCATTACTACATGAAAAGTCTAATTCAGTGACTTCATAATCCAACTTCAGATATCACTTCCTTTCTATTTTAAATATTTATTTATTTACTTACTTATTTATTTATTTTTGCCTTTCCTTACTGAATCAAATTACAAGGCCATGGGTTTTAGCACTTAAATTTATTCTAGGTGAATTTTTTATTTTAATTTTGCAGCATAAAAATTTAGGACAGAAAAATCAGAATGCCAGGCTTTTGAGATATGGGTCAAGGGTGATGTTATTACCTATATTAAGGAATAATAAGAGAAGAAACTCATTTGAGTGTAAGAGAAAGGAGTTAATACATTCTGGTTTTGAATGTATTCAATCGTGAGATACATATGAGACGTCCCAGCATAAAGTCATAACACTGGTGAGTTTGACATTGTTACTGTTACTGCATCTTGGTGCTGATATTTATAGTTTAGTACGTAATAGTGTCAGCCAAGCCCCATAGGAATCCCTCTTTTATATTTCAGATTAAACATGCAGTCTATCACATGCAGAAATATATATGCAAATATATTTTCTTTACATCAGAAATACAATGTAGTTTTGAATGATCATCAGTATAAAAAACACTTGATAATAGGAGACATGGATTCAGATGCTGGCTTTTCTGCTTAATAACTACACTAACTTAAGGAAGTTTCTCAACATTTCTGAGCTTCATGTCTGTAAAGTCCTTGTCTCTCCAGCAGGGTTATTGATTTATTAACTAGTCTTTGCCAGTGCTGGGAAAGCAGTAGACATTGTTCTTGCCATTATAAACAGACAAAATAGGAACTACAAATTATAATGAAGTATAAATGCCATGATTTATCACCAAGACTACAGAAAACTCTGGAAATACCACCAGAAGCACTTCTCTCTGTAGTTTTTTATCACCTGGGCACTATTTAAGCTAAAAGCCTTCCTGTTCATTTACCTCTGTGCATCTATTCTTTTTAAGTCAACAACTATAACATTAAACATTATTTTGGATTCACATTTATGTTTACTGTAATATAATATCCTAGATTGTTCTTTTACTTTTTAAGATTACCAGCTGTGGTGAGAACAAGATCTATAAAATATACCATTTGGATTTCCTTTTTAATATGTAATCTCATGAAGACAACCAACTTTTCTAAACAATTCTTTATTAAATGGCATCATCTCCAACAATATTTATTTGTTGTGCTGAAATAATGTAATATTTTATTGTATGTAGGAAAATAATCATTTCTCTTTTATACCAGTTATTTTCTTTTAATGAAATCTGACTGAAATGACAAATGATTTTCACTCCACTTGCTTTATGAAACTGTGAAGTATCTTTTAAGAACAGACTTGGAATTTTAATCTTTTATTGCCCTAAGTAAAAGAGTGGCTTAGCCAAAAATGTCAAACAGTATATAGACTTCATTTAAATAATAGTGGTCAATATCTAGAAGATTCAAATTCTAACATGGTGATAATCTCCCAAAAATTGTTTTCTAAAAGAATAGTTCTTTAACAGATAAATTCTCCTGTAAAATGAGCATGATTCACAACTTAAATGAATGCTGCTTTTCAATTATAAGGGCAGCAGCATTTCTATTTGAAATCAGGAGGCATGGGGTAGAGAATAATGACCGGGGGCGGGGGGGGGGAATCCAAACATTCAATCAATTCAATATTCCCAGTAGATATAGTTAAAATA
This sequence comes from Spilogale gracilis, assembly GCA_004023965.1. Classification (NCBI taxonomy): domain Eukaryota; kingdom Metazoa; phylum Chordata; class Mammalia; order Carnivora; family Mephitidae; genus Spilogale; species Spilogale gracilis. Next base: position 2,418 of record PITA01002121.1, on the reverse strand, counting down.
GGGAATAATTTTTAAAGACCAATTTAATTATCTTTTTATTATTATTTATTATGTATTTATTATTACTTACTATTATTATCTTAAGCATCTAGTTTGGCTTAAAAAATAAATGTAGTCTATTATCACATTTTCTCTGTACCTTTAAGATTAGACTAGAATTTTGTACCCAGACTAACCAACAAGTTATATATTTTTTCTTCTTAGGAAGAAAATATAAATGCTACCTATCTAAAACTAAAGGTTATGAAATTATTAAAAACTATATGTATAGAAATATCTTAATATTGAGAAATATTGAGAAAATATCTTAATATTGATATTAAATATCTTAATATTGTTTAATGTCATACACTAATGTCTAATCTTAATTCAAACAAAATCCAGAATTATGACTTCACTCTAGGTTTCTATTATTTTCCTTTGAGCAGGTAAATTTAGATTGGAGAAAGAGTAAACAATTTTCATAGTTTTTAATATGTATGTCTGAAAACCATTGTGATTTCCTTCACATATTGCCTTGAGATTTATTCCTTAGTCATGTTAGTTTGTACAGCTATTGTACATTGTCACCATTTCCTTTGTGAACACCAGTGATTATGTGATACAGTTAGTTGCATTGGTTCTAAACCTGAAGATCCCAAGTCTCTGAAGAATCTTACGAAGTCGTTAAAATTCTAGTCTAGCCCAAAACACTAAGTGGACCCCGCAAATTATTTTCTACTCTTTTGAAGAGCCTAAACAAAATAAGTAAGATTACTTTAAATACTAAGTTTCTTTTGCTTTTGTCTTTACCAACACTGGTAAATCAAAATCTGTTCAACTGTTCATGACATTATAGAAATTTATGGGTTATATATGTAGAGTCAACAAATGCCAAAATGTTTCGAAAGCACAGGATTAATTATATCAATAGTACATTCTCTGAACATAAAAATATAAGTTTTCTTTTGTGCAAAGTTAATTGCTCCATCTGGGGAGTACTGAGCAATAATAGTCTCAACATTATGGGTCAAATCTGGCAATTCTCAAATTTAATGACTCAGAACTATTTAAAAATTAAGTATTCTTAAAAAAAATTAAGGATCTAAATAGTCTCTGTTTATATGCATTACGTCTAGCAATATTTTCTGTACTAGAAATTAAAACTGAAAATTTTTTAATGTTTATTTGCTTTAGAATAAGAATAATAAAGCCTTTATATGTTAACATAAACAACATGTAATGAAAATAATATTTTCCAAAACAGAAAACAAAAGTTGGAAAAGAATGGCATTGTTTTATATTTCTCAAATGTATTCTAATGTTTGATTCAGTAGAAGACAACTGGATTCTCACATCTGCTTCTGTTCTTTAGTCTGTTTTGATATGTTTTGGTTGAAGAATATGATAAAACAAAAAACAAATTCAGCTCACACAGTTATGTAGTTAGAAAAGAAAGGATTGGTATTTTCTCATAGTCATGGATATTCTTTTGACACTACACCAAAAATTTACAACTCATAGTTTATTAAAAGTTAGTTGATGTGTGAAATCTAAAATGCTCTCACAGACTATACTACACTCTTGATACATGAAAATTTCTTGGTCAGTCTTGAACTTTGAATGGATCTTATAACCAGCCATGGTTTTGGAATATATCTGTTGATCACTTAGAAAATATAAATTCTTCCCAATGTTGACATATTTCATTATATCAGATAAAAAAAAATTATCTTCGTTGATATAATTACCACACTGACCAAAAAAAGCATTGGAAGCTCTCAAACTCATGTGATGAGTTTCCCACATGTTTTCCCCATTGTTTTTCACAATTCTAATTTTTGCTTTAAAACTAGATTTTTATCCTTGGCAAAAAAAGCACAACAAATTCTGTCTCTCTTTTTTTTTTTTTTATTGTTACTAAATTTTTTTTTCCAGTGTTCCAAGGTTCATTCCCCATTCCCCACACCCAGTGCTCCACTCTTTAGGTGTCCCCAGTACCCACCACCAGGCTCTCCCATCCCTCCACCCCCCTCCCTCCAAGTCCCTCAGTTTGTTTCTGTGTCCAAAGTCTCTGTTGTTTCATTTCCCTCCCTAGATTACCCTAGTTCCCATTTGCTTTCCTTCTCCCACTGTCCTCCAGGTTACCCCTCATGCACCGCAAGTAAGAGAAACCATGCGATACTTGACTTTCTCTTCTTGGCTTATTTCACTCAGCATAATCTCTTCCAGTACAGTCTATGTTGCTACAAAAGTTGGATATTCGTCCTTTCTGATGGAGGCATAGTATTCCATTGTATGTATGTACCACATCTTCTTTATCCATTCATCTGTTGATGGGCACCTTGTCTCTTTCCACAGTTTGGCGATTGTGGCCATTGCTGCGATGAACATTGGGGTGCATATGGCCCTTCTTTTCACTACATCCGTATCTTTGGG
>PITA01002120.1:65664-171032 GCA_004023965.1 Spilogale gracilis | reverse complement strand
ATTCATGGTTTATGCACCACCTCCTAGCACAGGAGAGCAAGGATTATAGGGGGGAAAAAAAAAGACCAGGCTTTTATTTTTTTTTTAACTTAGTACAAAGTTTATAATGGAAATGTAATGAATAGTTTCAGAAAACAAAATAGAAGGATCTTACTGAAGAAACCATGATGACAGGAGCTTCATAAGAATTTTGCTCCTAAACCCATGCTCTTACTGTATACTTACATGTTAGGCTTTTCAGAGAACCTGCTATTCATTTTCCAAATAATTCATATTTTAATGTATTTTAATGTAGTCTACATAAAGGTATTTCTAGAAATCATGATCATTTTCAATGTGTCACATGATTTTCTATGGTTTAATTTCTGTGAAAAACAATTAAGTCTGGACCCTAACTGTAATGATCTCTAATTTTGTAGATCTCTAACTTGTTCACACCTTCTATGTTTTTTCATCTATGGCATTCTCTAATACTTGTTTGGATTCAAGATCTCACAAATATATAGGGCTTGTAAATATGAAAAAGGGAGGGTGGAAGATGACATAAGAGGTTATGACACACAATGCTCTGGGCACACCACCTCAGATGCCTTCTTGCACTACTTTGATGTCTCATAATTCAAAATTCTGGGGGCTGTCTCTGGCATGTTTCCTCTCCTCATCATAAATACATGTAACTAATATATCATGCAATACCAAATATTTAAAAAAATGAAATAACAAATGTCCTCAGAATGGTGGCAGCTTCAAGTTATTTAAATGTTGTATATATAAAAATATACATTATATATATCTATAAATATACATTATATATCCATTATAGTATATTCAATATACATTATATATATAAGTAGATATATATATTATCCCAAGACTATAAGATTATGAACTGATTTTTTGAAATCACATGATTTTTTAAAGTTATACTGATCTGTAATGACTTGTTTTATTTGCATAAAGTCTGAGGCATGTTCAAAGAAACTGTTCAGGTTTAATTTTTTAATGAGGAGGAAAAAGTTTTAGATACTAGGTGAGGAAAACACAATGCATAGCTGAGGTTTCTTTTCTTTGCCAGTTGTTACTTCTTAATTATACTAATTTGCAGGCCATAAAATGAAAAAGGTTTCATTTAATCATGCCACGAGGTACTGAAGATTCAGTTGTTCATTCATCCATTGCACACATTTCACTAGTGCCTACCAGGCACTGCAGAGCCACAGATGAAAGGAGAAGCAGCTTGCAGTCAAGTGAGAAGAACGATTACCATCCAAGTTCCAAGCACTGCAGTGGAAAGAGGGAGGTGAAGGAACGAATGGATTTTTGTTATGTCCTGGTTATTGTGGTTGAGTGACTCATAAAATTAACTCATTTAATTCTTGTAACAACTTCCTTAAAAAAAATTATTAATTCCCCCAAAACACCCCTAAAATTCAGAGCTAGATTAAGTGACTCTCTCTAAGTCCCAAAACCAATATGAAACAGAGCCATGAATCCAAAGAGAACTTGTCTCACATCACCGTTGCATCTTATCCACTACACCCAGTGAGCTCCCTGGGCTTTGCAAGGCTCCACATGTGCCAAGACATTAACTCTGCTGGAAGAAACAGAGATACTTCTGTGAAAATGGGACAGCTGGAGTCAAGTCTTGTGGAATAAACATGAGCCGTACAGGTAAAAATGGTAGTGAAAGGCTTTTCAAACGATGGAAGAAACATGTGAAAGACATAAAGGCTTATGACAAGTCTCAAGTTTGGGAACTGCAAGTCCTTTAGCACAAAAAAGTCATTGTAGGCTCTAGAAGCAGGCTATGTAGAGTCAGACCTCGCTACTACACTTCTTAGATGTAGAACTTCGGCAAGTATTTAACCTCTCTTTTCTTAACTATAAAATATGGATAATAATAAGACCTATCGAATAAAGTTGTTGAGATTAAGTGACATAATATATATAAAGTACTTTGCACAGTGGCTCAACCCTAGGGAGAGTTCCTGGGGTTCTAATGAATATTAGATATTCTGAAATAGCTGGAATTATAATGTGAAAGGGAAATAGAGATAGGAGTACAAGTTTGAGTTGAAAGGTCAAGGCCAGATCATGAAGTGCCTCCTATTATATATAATTGGGAACATCACTGAAGAGCAAAAGTTTGTTTATGTTATGTTATGTGATATGTTTATAAAACTAGTCCTAGTTCATTTAAAAATATCTTTGTGATGTCAGTGTGAAAAACAGATCAGGAGAAATGAGACCTGAGTCAAGGAGATCAACTCTCTAATTGATAAAATAATCTAGGGAAGATACCATAATAATCTGAACTTGAACTTACTCAGTGGTGATGAAGGAAGAACAGGCCTAAAAAATACTTAGGAAGTAGTATCAACGGGACCTGACTAAGAGAACAGAAATAGGCTACAGGGGTTGATGGTACCAATCACAGAGACAGGGCATATAGGAGGAGAAGGAGGCTTTGAAAAAGGAGTTTTTATGGCAAAGCACCTCATGACTTATTAAAACAGTTAAAAAATTAATTTATTCAGTAGTATTACACTTGAGGTTTAAAGTTAAAAAAGAAAATTCCTGTTATCAAGTACTTTAGTCATGAGGGGGCTATGCTAACATTTTATTAGATAAAACTAGTAACTGGTTTAATGTCCTTCACATTCAACTTATATTTTATACCTCTCTCAACACAATACTTTTTAGCTAAGGTATAAATTCACAAAAAGAGAATACACACAAAGATTAGATTATATTGATGATTCTATTAGTTAAGAATGAAAAATTGGGTGTCCATATCAAGCAGGAATAACTGCAGCACATCCAAGAATAGAGTGCCTTCACTCCCAAAATCCCCACGTAGGCATATAAACACAGATCACACTGTCTGACCAAGATAGGGTCTCCATAGGTCTATAATGTTCTATTCTTGCTGTGTCAATGACTCATACTTACTCTGGGTTTGCCTATCAAAGGAGGAGTTACACCAACACTTTATATACTTCTATTGATGGTAATATATAAAGACGTAGCTATCTCCTGACCCTTACTCAAAATCAACAAAACAATTTTCTTAGGGGAAACCCATTTTTACCATACTTCAAAGTCATTATAAGCATTGAACAAGTGCTAACTACATATAATCAAGTGGGCTATTACACACTTAGGGAATTTGATTGCAGGTATTTTTTAAACAGATCTTTTAATTCTGACACATTAAGTCAAATGCTAGTTAACACTATCAAGGTCAACTTTTTGGTGGGTAGTAATACGTTTTGATATCTGGACTATAGATTTCTCAATGCCTGTGTACTAAATTTTTTTAAATTGTTAATTATCTTCTAGAAAAATTTCCAATAATATGGTAAGAATAAGTAGAATATTAAATACTAATCTCATAATCATTGATCAAGATGTTAATGTATGAAATTTAATATTCTGTTAAGGTATTAACATTTATCCTTCCTAATTCAATTAAAGGGTCTAAGAGAAACTGTTACCATTGTTCAACCACAAGGACTACACAGAGCAGTTTCAGCACCAGCAATAGTAATCCTCCTAGATAACACTGAAAGCCATGATACAGATGAGTAAAGGCTAAGTGTCTAAATTCAAAGTAATCGCAAGGTTTATATGAGTGAGTATGACATGATAGTTAAGAGCATAGGGACAGGGAAAGATTTTATAAACATTTTTTGTTGTTTTTGCTATTATTTTTATGAATGAAGTTGATGCAATATAAAGATAGTTAAATTTCTTCTTAGTTACAGACACTGATATGGAAAATTAATGACCTTAATTAAATATTTCTTGTCTTATACATATTAATTTAAAATATAGTACAATGGATCATTATTTCTTGATATTAGCAAAACATAAGAAAAACATAAAAATCATGAATTAAAATTCTTCAATCAAACTAAATATCATTGCAAAAAGAAAAAAAAAAAGAAAGTACATTTTAAAGAAATATTATCTTCCCAAACATAGCCATAAGATTCCTGTGTATCATAGATTTTCATGAATTTTCACTGGTACAGTTTCCCTGCATACTCTGTAAAACAATTAGTGAACTCTTGATAAACTGTAATGTATTATTTAATATTATATGTATTTCTAGATAAGGGTGTTAAACCTACTAAAAGCCCTAGAAAGTTAAAGTATATTAATAATCTACAGAAATTATCAAAGGTATTAATGCCAACCCCAAGAATAATTGCAAATTTATGTAATTTTTAAAATATAATTGTTCCAAAAAAGATGGTCAATTTGGAAAAAAGCCATTAATATATAAATAGATATATTTGAATTAGTACATATTTATCATTACAAGCTAAGTAATCTGGGTTTCACACAACTTTGCACATGGCCACTTATTTGTTTATATGCCAACAATGAATATAAAAAAATTGAGGCCACCAATAACCAACATATTCATAATGAGTAGATTCACATCTCTGTTGATATACCATGGTTTTTACATAAATTTATAGTTAATAGGCACCTAAGTGTGATACTGGACCTAGGAAACAAGTACTCAAAAACCCAGTTACCAGGAGTCCGTAATGGAATGGCCATAATTCAGTAAGCACACAGGTATATAAGCAAATGATCCATTAATCCAACAGCCTAGAAAATCTCTGACAAACTGAAGGACACAAAATTTGGGGGAGAACAGGTATACAATACTTTCAGGAAAAACTTGGTACTGAGGCCTGACCCCTTCCTGGCATGCCATTTCTCCAACCTGATGAGAACTAACTCAGTGGGTCTGGCTGGAAGTTCATTGGTGAGCATGACAAACATCTAGCTAGTCATAGTGGCTGGTCACTACTGAATGCAGAGATAGAGATACCTGATTTCAGTAATCTGTCCTTATCCACAAAGGGACAAGGGTTTTGCCTAGCATTCACAAGCACTGTGTTGCAGTGTAATTTATCTTATCAACTTCCTTTTGCCAATGAGTTAGTAAACTTGGGACATGGAAAATGAGCAGAGTCAGCAATTTCAATTTGATATAAACCATAAATATTAAGCATCTAGTAATGAGTGCATACATCACTAATTTACAGGGTTTATTTTTCCCTTTCAATATATTTTGTCATATCATGAAAGCATGTTGCAAATCCAAAAAGAAATTTATTTAGAAATTTGACAAAGCTTTATCTTGCTGTCCAATTAGAAAATGGATTATAGGAAAGAATCTTCTAGCTGGCTAAAGATATTTATTGGCAAAATTATTTGGAGGGAAACTGGCTGTTTGGCTCCACGAATATTCCCTACCTCAGCCATGTACTCCATGAACATCTGTTCCTGAAGGACTGATGCTTTCCACCAAAGGAAATGTATAAAAGCATTGAAACCAAGGCATAAAGAGTTCTTTAAGGCATTTTGAGGATCTCAAATTTGGTTGCATGTTTTCAGATTCTTGACTGTTTGCCCAATTTTGGACTGCCTTCTTGATGTGCTCTCAAGGATTCGTGGCTTCTTTGACTCTCCTTTTCAAATTGCCCCAACTGTGGCTTGTCTCCCCAGTTTTGATTCCTAACCATTTGATTCCTAACTACTAGCTCTGGGCATTGAGCCCTCTATATCATCCTTTTAACTATCCCCACAATTTGCCACAAACTTTATTAAAATCAGTTTCCTTCTCTGAGTCCACAGTCATGATTCACTACTGCCTGTATTACCAAAACTGAAAGAGTAGTACTCATTCCAGATTGCTCCAGAATGAATGCTATTGTTTTCTCTGTAATATTCTACTTTTCGAAGCATGATCACAATTTATCTCCTTTGTTCTTACAATGATCTCATTATAGAACAAGAGCTGTTCATTCCCATTTTGTTGGTAAGAAAACTGAGACTTGAAGAGCACAAATAGTTTGCTTAATACTAAATAGTAAATATTCAATAATGTGAATGCTAATTTTAAGGAATTTAAACTTCCTCAAAATTCATGTCTTAAGGAATTTAATAGTCATGTAGAGAAATGATTATATTCTGATTTAAAGTATTTGATCTCCTTTAACTACTGAGATAAGCAATTATTGTCAGGTTGTTAAATTTATTGAATTATTAAGTTTCTGCCTTTTAACTTCTCTCCTCCTTTCCTTTATCTAAATGTTTATTGAGTTCTTACCATGTATCAGTCAATGATCACAGCACCTAGCTGAAGATTTTAAAGAAAAGATGTAGTTCCTGCCTTCAAGTAGCTGCCAATCCAACGAGGGAAAAAACGTATAACAGGGCACCTGGGTAGCTCAGTAGTTAAGTCTCTGCCTTTGGCTTAGGTTGTCATCCAAGAGTACTGGGATCCAGTCCAACAAAGGGCTCCCTGCTCAGCGGGAAGCCCGTTTCTCCCTCCCCCTCTGCCTGCCCATCTGCCTGCTTATGCTCTCTCTGTCAAAAAAACCAAAGCCAAAAAAAAAAAAAAAACCAAAAAACTCACATAACAAAGGACTACACCACCATATAGTTTTAATATGAAAATAATTACTATATAAAAATATCTTACGATAAAATAGCATATTATTCACATACATTTTTCTAATTTATTGTCTGTGTCCTTTATTAGAATGTAAGCATCATGAGGACAGGGACTTTGTTTTATTCATTGCTTTATTTCTGGTGCCTGGGAACTATCGATGGCTTGGAAAACACAATAGATATGCATAGTGAGGAAGAAGATGTTCCTTTTCTTTCGGGACTAAAAACATAACCGTATTATGTTTTTAGGGATTAAAGACTATTAAACACACAAATTCAATGCATTTCTCCTAAAGTTTTGAGTTTTTTTAAGTAGAATTTCTTTTTTAAGTTTTCTATCTTTATCAAACAGGCCATTTGTGTTACATTATTTAGTTGATATACAATCTTCTAAATATAGAATACTTTTCATTTATTTAATGAGAAATATGTACTGCTAGAAATATATAATGTCTCCTTGAAGTTGTCCTATTTCATGGTTTCATTATTTGAGACTCTTTAGTATGTTTTTAAGTGAATTTGTAATGAAACTACAAAGTTACTCCTTGTTTATGTAATAATATTGGAGAATTAAATTCTTATTCAATGATTAGTCTATATGAAATTTCATTTTCTGTTAATGCTTATTGAGTAGTAGATGGCCAAAAAGCTCAAAGGATTGACGTTTCAATTATATTCACTATTTTACTTTTATAGTGGTAGTGTTCTAACTTCCACTACATCTCTGCTCTTACTCTGTTCTATTTTATAGGTGATTATATTTCCTTTGGCATTTCCCTTATCTAAACGTCAAATAGAGTACATTTTACAATTCCAGAGTACTGAAACGATGTCTCTCTACTAAGCTTTCAAAATAATTAACGGTACTGTTTACTTGAGAAAAGCTAATATGTTTTACATTGATTCAATGTGACACATTTTCAGTTTAGACATTAATAGAGGTATTGAGACAATAAAAGGCATTTTGAATTTTGAAAATATTCTGAGTTAGGATAATCCCAAACAACTAATAGCTAGGAAAAATAAAATAGAATTATAGAAATATGTCAATGCACATTTTAATACCTGGAAGCTATATGGATAACCTTAGCAACAGCTAAGAAGTTTTTGGCATATGAATAATGCCAGTAGTGGTATGGGCTCCTGCCAATGTTAAAATTAAACACACACACCTGAGAAATAATTTGGAAAAATTAACCCCATGAAGTCTCACTGTCCCTTTAAAAAATAAAAGTAAGGAAGAAACCATACCATGGCAGAAACCTAAAGTACTAAACTGTATTTACAAAAAAATCAATAACATAAAAGTTCAATGAAAACGAAAGGTAGAGAAAGTCAGATATTGAAACAACAGAACAAAAGTCTAGTTCCAAACCTCAGGTGCATTCTAGTCAACTTTTGGTCAATTGTTTTCTGTGGCTTAGTAAATTATAAAGGATTATTGTGTTAATATTATTTGCTTATTCTTTTGGCTTTTTTACTTTTATAAGGTCTCAGAGAAAAATTCCTATTTTGTAATATGTCTCCTCTTGTTATAACTAGTGAAAAACAAAGACAAAATATATAGGTAATTTGGTTTTATATTTTTAGCAGACATAAAAGACTCAAGTTTGAGACATAAAATTCTTAGGAGCCTTATAAAGTAAACCAAATAGTATATCTATTTTATATATATATCTGTGTATACATATACATAGTTATTTATTTAAAAAAGAACTGAAGAAGAGAATGCTGTCCTATCTGCTCTTTGAAGAAAGGGAAGTCAGATCAATGACTAAAGAGATACAAGGGGATATTAGTGTACTTAATTATACAAGCTGAACACTCACAAAATTCTACTTCTTGTGTTAATAGAGAAGGAGAACTTCTATCATCTGTTAAGTACCTACTACAGACATTGCTTTAAATGCATTGTATGTTTTATCTCTTTAAATCTTCCAGGCAATACATATGTGACTGATTTTGCAGGTGCAGAATAGGTTCAAAAGCAATTTGTCTGAATTTGAACCTAATGTACCTTTCAGAACCCTTCCTTTAACCACTGTCCCATATTACAAAGGCTTATTTGGGATTAGGGTGGGAATGGTGAAACAATAAATAGTGTTTGGGAGAAATGCTGTCTTTTATAAGGTAACCATGTGAGCTTTCTGTTGTGCTTACGAAAGAAAACACAGCGATATGAATTATGAGGGCAAATCATGTGGCCATGACCTTAATGCGTCTGCTGAATGTAACTAGCCCGGAAACCTGCTGTTAAATCTTCTTGCTACTGCAAAATAAATCAGGCTGAGTCTGTTTTTATTAAACAAAGACACTAGTGATAAAGCTGTGGCCAACATATGATATTCCATCTACTTCTCACAACAATAGATTAGCCAAACAGAAATAAAGTTTAATATACACATCCACGCATATCTAACAGATACTCAAACGCTGAATGTGATTAAGCTATCTTTTAAGATATCTTTTAACTTTATGATTATGCGATTTAAGAACTGTTCTCACATTAACCACAAAGAGGTTATATACAATGTATATCTCAAATTCTAGAAGATTAAACTCTCAGGAAGAAGTGAAAAGAGATAAACGATAGCCACAGAAAATCAAAGCATAAATCTCAGATTGTCTCCATGTACTACCTGCTAATTGATCAATGAGGTAGTTGTTTCAAGCCATTCTGTCCCTAGATAATCCATAGCTTCTGGCACAAATACAGAAAGGCTGTAATCCAAAATTTCATGCCCTAGTCCCGGGCTGAAATTGATTTTATATACCATCTCCTGGTTGAGCTAAAGTTTCTTAAAAATCTCCTACTTTGAAGAGATTCTACTAATGAGATAACTATTCCAAAGGACCCTTGGACATTTCCTATAACATTCTTTTCCTGCTTCTACCCAGAATATATGCTTTTTGTTATAATTATATAGACATATGATAGCACTAGGGACTAGGAGATTAATAGTGAGACACATAACAAATCCTTTGCCAGAAAAGCAAAATAAGGACTGATATATTAATGAGACTATGAAATTAAGTTTAGGTTAATCTTAATGAATATAATTAAAAACAATTTGTTTATCCTAAGAATTTTTGTCTAGAATTAAAGTAATTCCCAGAAACAGAAAGGCTAATGGAGTTTTCTTTAACCTTCATAGACATAGAGATATAAAAGGAGACTGATTCTGGAAATCATCTCTTGGTGGGTAGCTTTCACCAAAACATGCAAAACTGTGATGATTTTGTTCTTTTAAAATAAACTTCCCCAATCTCAGTATCTTTCATGTGGTAATATTCGTAGAGAGGAACTAATGACCTCAGTCCAGGTCCCAATGTAAACCATGTGGGATAGTGAATACACCCGAGGCCTTGGCCAGCTATACCGAGGGAGATCAAATCCCAATTTTGTCACTTCAAATATGACCTTGCACAACTGACAATATCTCTTCACTAGTTTCATCATGTGAAAAATGAGAACAATAAGATCTTGCTTGCAGGACTGTAGTAAGGAATAGAAATAATACATGTAGAAGTGTGTAGGCTACGAGATGAACAGTCGATGGTTTATAACAATCAATTATAAACTCCATCTTTAACATACTTTCAACATTTATTAGTATAAAAATAATTACATGTATTCTTTTAAATATTTTTTCAGTGAAGGGAGTATAGGTGGCTCTATATATTGTCATGTGAATTTCTTATCTTTGGAAAATGAGACAGAGGAGACAGAAACCATTAATTTATTTAAGTGAAAATTTGTCAAGTTATGCTACTTGAAAACAACAGTAAAAAAAGCCAGAATCTGTTGTTGTTTTTTTTTTTTTAATGCTGGAAATGGGTACCAGTTTCAGATCACTTTCACCTAGGTGGTATTTTGAAATGTATTCATGAAGGTGGCATTTAAGCTGGAAGGAATTTCAATAAGAGGGGAGAACAGGGCTATAGATAGAAGGAAGAACATGAGTAAGGCACCAAAATAAGAAAGTACAATTTATTAATTGGGAACCGAGTGATTCAGTTTGACTAAAACATTTTTTCCCAACCTGGGGACCTCAGAGTTACTGCAAGTGATCCATGAATCCTTATATATATCAGGTATTGTGTATGGACAAATACCAAAGACATTTATGTTGCATGTATGTATATTAGTTTCAAAGGGCTGCTATAACTTTTGTTACCATAGAATAGGTGGCTTAAAATAACAGAAATTTATTCTCTCATAGTTCTGAAATCTAGAAGTCCCAAATCAAGGTATCAACATGCCCATGCTGTTCCTGAAGGCTCTAGAAGAGTATTTCCTCTCTTTGTCTGACTTACTTCACTTAGCATAATACCCTTTAGGTCCATCCATGTTGTCATAAATGGCAAGATTTCATTCTTTTTTAAGGTTGAGTCATATTCCATTAGATGGTCAGACAGACAGATAGATATCAGACCTTCTTTATCCATTCATCTACTGATGGACTCTTGTATTGCTTCCACATCTTGGCTTTGTAAATAATTCCACAATGAACACAGGGGTGCATATATCTTTTTGAATAAGTGTTCTTGTTTTCTTTGAGTAAATTCCTAGCAGTAGAATTACTAGATCATATGGTATTTCCATTTTTGATTTTTGAAGGAATCTCCATACTGTTTTCTATACCTAAGACAAATAACATTTGATTTAACTTATATGTAAATCTAAAACACAAAACAAAGGAATAAAGAAACAAAACCAACAGACTTAAATATAGAGAACAAACTTGTTGTTGCCAGAGGGGAGGTAGGTGGGGAAACGGGTGAAATAGGTGAAGAGCATTAAGAAGTTCCAAATTAGAGTTATAAAAGAAATAAGTCACAGAGATGAAAAGTACAGCATAGGGATTATAGTCAATAATATGGTAATAGTGTGTGGTGACAGATGGTGACTACACTTATGGTAGCAGCGTGATGTCTAAAGTTGTCAAATTGTTATACACCTGAAACAGACATAACATAGTATGTCAAGTACACTTCAATTAAAACAAATAGTCCTTCTTTGCCTCTTCCTAGCTTCTGGTGGTTGCCAGCTATCCTCAGATTTCCTAGGCTCAGAGTAGCATAACTTCAATCTCTGCCTCTGCCTTTACATTGCCTTCTTTCTTGTGTCTGTTTTTGGCTGTGTATCTCTTTCCCTTTTTTTCATAAGAATACCAGTCATATTTGATTAAGGGCCTACCTAATTCCAGTATAACCTCATCTGAATTAGATAGGATCTACAAAGGCCAACATTCCTAGGTCCCAGGGCAGGACTTGAACATATTTTTTAGAGGGAAGACACAGTTCGACCCACAACGGTGTGTGTGTGTGTGTGTGTGTGTGTGTGTGTGTGTGTGTGTTTGTGTGTGCGCACATGTGTATTCAAATATATACAATTATTATGATTTTTAAAAAGCACAAGTTATTTAAGTATCATTATTGAATTGCAAATAGATTTTTAATACCATATTTTTCTCGATGGATGTTAAAATAATAGATCTCTTGGGGAGGAGTCCAGGAGTCTACAATTTCTTTTCATGATAAAAAGTTATATGTACTTAAAAATGTTGAGAGCTACTGTTGTAAGTTTCTTCTCCAAAAGAGAATGAGGTAAACTAGAAACTAAGTTTAAGTATGGAGGGACTTTGGTACTAAGTAAGGTAAGGACTCTAGGTTTCATTTATTAGGTAAAGAGAATTGTGGGTGATTTTTTGAGCAGATGACATGTATGTACATGGAAGTTATTGTGATGAATAAATTAAAAATTCTGACCATAGCACTCTGTCCACCAAAAGTAGAGCTTCAGAAAAATTACCTTGTACAGGATGGACTGGAGAAGACTGAGTGTAGAAACAAGGTGGGAAGTGAAGCAGGATCTCGCTGAGGATGAAAAGAATGAGACACATGCTGGGCATACAGCCAAGGAAGAAGGGGCAGAGGTATGACTAATCTGATGGTGAACACGTATGTGTGTGTGCATTTGTACGTATGTTTATGTGGATGTTTGAGGGTTTATGTATGCAGTATGGTGTTTGCATGATGTCTAGTTCCTTTGAAATTCAAAAGTACCTATTATTTCTGTACCACTCATTTGATACTTTTAATGTTTTGACTTGCTGATTACATAGAAAATAATTCATTCTGACTAGTCTACTTTCTTGTACGTGGTGGGCCTTCAGATATTTGTTGCCTGGTAAGCATCAACATTTTAGCTGTTCTAAATCCAGGTCAAATTTGTTAACAAATATTGACTTTCTATTTTGTGTGTGTGTTTTCTGCTCAGGAGGAAAACTAATCAGGTGAAAAAGATAGAACTAAGTAGTTGGAGGAAAGTTGAAATTAAAATTTGGTGAAGAAACTAAAAAGGCACTTAGCTAGTCTAAATGATTTCAAGTTCCTAAGGCAGGGCAAATTATATACATTGATCCTGAAAAAATCTGAAAACTAGATTACATTGAACAACTCTCAGTGGTCTTTGAGAAGTCTTGGAGAAGTGCTGGAAAATTAAAGTGCCAAAGAGGACAAACAAGAGATGAATTCTTGAAAATGACAGCAGGTAGCTTAATATTATCTGTAGGTGAGATTACAGGATGGTTCATTCACTAGAAAAGGAAGCAGTAAGTCGTGTCATGTCATCACATTAAACACATTTTCTTGTTTATGTTGTAGTTACTGGAAAAAATTATAATAATTCACATCTTTTTATAGATTTTATTTTAATTTTGCCCAGACACAGAGACAGTGAATCCAGACTTCAGCTAGCCAGTTGTCAAGGTCCCTTATGATATTCTTCTGCACGTTAGAGAAACATGAGCTAGTTGTTAGCACAGGATGGTAGCTATTTAATATTTGAAGGATTATAACAACAGGTGCTTATAAACAACTTAAGTCAGTGATTTTTAAACTTTTTGGTTATGACTTACAATCAAAGATACATTTTACATGATTACCTAGTAAGCACACATGTACCTATGTATGTATATATACGTGTGTATATAATTAAAATAATAGATGCACTTTGATATTTTCCATTCTGTTTCATTAAACTGCTGGTTGCAGTCTATTAAATCTACCTCAGCCTCACTGATGGGTTGAGGTCTATAGTTTAGTTTGAAAAACATAAACGGATTTCAATCAGAATGTTTCTAGTGACTATAAAGGCGTTTTTATCTTGTTCCATCAAATACTTGGATGAAGATATATAAGGATTGTGCTAAAGTTTGCAGACAGTATAATAATAAGACAAATTTTTTGTATGATAAAAATAGGATTAAGAAATTCCCAGCAAATTAAATTCAAATGAAAAATTAAATAGAAAAAATGAAAAAGATAAAAATTGAATTAAATTAAATTAAAATATATATGTTTTACACTTTGATTCTCAAAATCTATACATGAGTTTTGTGTTACTGCTTAGCAGCAGCATGTCTACAAACAAAACCAAACAATAACAATGAAACGGAAACCTTGGTGTTTCAGTTGATAAGAATTTTAACATTAGAGGGGAATGGAACTGAAATTATTTGGGAACCTACTATATGCCAAACAGGAATCATTGGTGCATTACATGAATCATTAGTGTCACATTGCTATAAAACCTAGAGCCAAACCAAACTGAATCAATTTGGGTTGCATTAACAGGAGTTATATTTCTAAAGGTTGAGGTTTGGGTGAGAGTTACCTTCTGTATTGTACTGGTCCAAACCTACCCACCTGAACACTTCTTCGGATAAAGTTTAGAGGATAGCTAGAAACCTGTTCTTTAAGGGGGGTGGGGGTGGGAGGGATGCTTGGGTGGCTCAGTGGGTTAAGCCTTTGGCTTCGGCTCAGGTCATGTTCTCGGAGTCCTGGGATCAGGTCCTTCATTAGGCTGTCTGCTCCGTGGGGGCCTGCTTCCCTCCCCACCCTTTCTGCCTAACTGTGATCTCTCTTTCTGTCAGATAAATACATAAAATCTTACCAAAAAACCCCCACAAAAAAACAGGATATTTAGCCTGGAGAACTGTTGTTTTCACTCATTCATTTTTTTTAACACCTTTATTCAATGTAAATTACAAGCCAGCCATGTTAGGTGCAGAAGACACAAAAATAACTACAACATTGTATTCTCCCACAGTCAATAATAAAATGAAAACATTATTTATTGACCCTTGTTACTACATTAGTACCTTAAATATATTAGTTCCTTTTATCCTCTAATCCTATGAATCTCTACTTTGGGATGGATAAACTATGGCTTCAAAGAGAAGTCATTTATCCAAGATTACACAGGTAAGTGGCTCAGGACCTGGAATCCAAACTCAGGTTCTACTAAACCAAGTATGTGTTCTCAACCGCTATACAATATTGCTTCTTGATATGTCATTTTTAATAAAAATCATGATATTGTACCCCTGAAAAAAATCTAACACTGTATGTTAACTATACTGGAATTAAAATAAAAAAAATATTGCTTCTTAAAACTCAGATTAACTGAGATCACAGATTTGAAAAACTGTCCTTTGAAAATAGAGGTATGCATCTATTTAGGTAAAAAATATATGCAAAATTAATATTCACCACATACAATGGTTTTAATCTGGAGATTTAAAAAAAATGAACATTTTAGGTAGCTCCTATTATGTAACTGTCTTTTATTTCAAAATATTGTTAGTGCAAACACTAAGCTATTTGTACATCATCAGGGAAATAGGCTTTGTAGGCTAAAAAGAAACAAACCTGCTATCTTTTCTAAACTTCATGCTTTTGGAGATTGTATTGAAAACATCTAACTGTGCAATTATAAATTATAAAGACCTGTATGTGGTTATAATTGGTTTTACATGTGTTTATAGGTCATTTAACACATATTGTGCCTGGACACTATAGGTACAAGGACACATTTACTATGTAAAACTGGCTGCTGAGTTCAAGTAATTCATTGAATTCTCACTTCCCTATGGGATAGGTATTCTCATTCCTGTTAGTGAATGAAGAGACTGGCTTTATAAATTGAGTAGGCTGCACAGGTAGTAAGTTGTGAGAATGATTCCAAAGCCTGTGCACTTTCCACAGTACCACACTGCCTTCAAGGAGCTGACAGTGTACTGGAGAGCGCTTTTTTTTTTTTTTTTTAAGATTTTATTTATTTATTTGACAGAGAGAGAGAGATCACAAGTAGGCAGACAGGCAGGCAGAGAGAGAGGAGGAAGCAGACTCCCCGCTGAGCAGAAAGCCCAGTGCGGGCCTTGTTCCCAGGACCCTGAGATCATGACCTGAGCCCAAAGCAGAGGCTTTGACCCACTGAGCCACCCAGGCACCCGCCCTGGAGAGGGCTTTTTAATTGGTAAGCTCTTTTAAATATTTCTGATATTGAATTAAGGAAGCAACAGAAGTAGAGTTTTCTACTTTGAAAAAGTGATATCCTTTTTACCCACTCCCTATCTCCACTAAAGGAAAATGGAGAAGTTTTCGTTTTTTCTGTGTTCAAAATGAACACAGAAGAAAAACAAAACCAAAGTGCACACTCATGCTGCTTAGAAACAAAACAGATAAAATTAAAGAGAAAATATAAAAATTCATTTGGAAAGGAAATAGAAAGTTCAGGTTGTCATTGTCTCTCAAAGCACTCATGCAAGAAGTCTAAAAATAGCAAGAGGTAGAACCTGCTGCCATATTTTTTTTACACACAGCAAGGTGAAAACAAGTTAGTGTGATGATCTTTCAGTCTGGATTTTCATATTTAAGATATATCATTTTAGTTTTACAAATGAAAATAGTGCTCACAAAAGTAGATAACACTATAAATAAAATGCTATAGGCAGTTATGTATGTCACAGGATTTTAAAATAAAGCATATCTAAGTCACACTCTAAGAAGTTATTGGTTTTGCAAGTTTTTCATATAGTTTCAATCATTTAAGCATTTTATAATTCAATTGCTATTTAATATAAATGGATATACCAATGACCACTTCTTTCAAAAGGATTTTTTTGTCTAGTAATTCAACCAATTCAGCGCAAGTTTAAAACAAACTAAAAAGTAATCATAAGTATTGGTTTTGAGGAGCTTTGTTATACATAACCTATAGTACCTTAGAATTTTACCATGTTCCAATCTTCTGAGAGTCAACTACACTAGTTGGCCCAGTTAAATGAGTAATAACAAAATGGGTTATGATAGATTTGTATATTGACTCTTATTTGAGATGACAATTAGAATGGCTTGAATAAACCTCCAGATACTGAATATTTCTGGTGGCTTGTAATATATCTTTATTGAAAAAAGGCATATTCATGTAATATTAAAGAAAATTACATCCTTCATTTCAAAAGAGAAAACAGTGGTCATGCATGTTTAGTTTTAATTCAGGATTAGCAGCGAGATTACTGTATACATTTTCATTTTCTTAAGCAGTAATATTTTTGTTTTATATTTATGCAGATACAGTAATCTACTTTTTTTTCACACATTAAAGCTGGCCATGAGGATTACCTATATTTTTAGATAATTTCAAAAACCTCTGAACTGTACATGACTAAGGAAAAGGGAGGGATCCTTAGTTGGCATCATACCTGAAGACCACAAGGGATTTTTGAAATGTGGAATTTGTAGCTCCCACGGAACTACACTATAGTGTCACTCAGTGCAGCGTTTTTAGGCTGGTAGGTGAGTTCGAGAGCAGTTTGTTGTTCAGAGCTCCATCCAGAGCGGATCACCGTTTGACAAGTTCTATTTTAAGTCGTGCCTGTGTGTGCAGGTGTCAGCCTCTTTCATGGCTGTAGAAAAAGACCCATTGCACTCTATCTGTATCCTTCCCCGACAATGCAAGATCTTTTCCCATGGTGCGTTTGTTTCTGCTTTGCCAGCCACTTTTTATTTGGGAAATTGGGGGTTGTGGGGGCTAGGCGGGCAGTACTACGAGGAAGGGCGAAGAGGGGCAGAAAGAGGTCGTCTGCCACTCCCCTACCTTGCAAGGCACGTGGCACTGGCACTGGCAGTGGCAGCTGCTAGATGCAATGATGAAGACGAAGATGATGAACCTCCTTTTAGCAAAGGATATTGAAGGAAGGAGGAGGAGGCAGCGAAAGCAAGACACACTCTGGCTGTGTCCTTCCCCACAGGGAGAATCCACCCTCAAGGGAAAAAGTACAAGGCAGCCACTACCCGCCCCGCCTCTACCAGCTTGCCCCAGGGTCTGGCATTGGTCCCCATGCACCTGCTCACCTGTCTATCCGTTCAGGGTGGTTGGGGGTGGGACGAGGGGTGTCGGGGTGGGTGGGTGGAAGAGAAGGAGGGCAGGGCAAAAGAGGGGGTGCACCGAGGGCTCCGCCCCCGGAGGCTCTGCGCAGGCGCAGTGGCCGCTACCGCAGGCAGGGGGCGGCAACATGGCGGAGTGAGCGGCGGCGTCGGGGCTTCACAACAACAGTGGCGCCCGTAGCAGCGGCAGCAGCAGCGTCAGTAGCGTCGGCCACAGCCTGAGCTTCAGCACCGGCTAGCGTCGTGGCCAGCTGCTCGCCCTCCAGGGCTTTTCGGAGCGGCGGCCGCATCTCCGCGGGGGGCGGGCCGGGCCGGACGGACCGGGAGGGGGAGAGAGAGAGGAGGCAGCGGTAGCGGCGGCGGCAGCGGCAGCCGTACAGCTGCTGCGCGGGCACTGCCGCTCGCCGGGCAGCCGTTAGCGGCGCAGCCACCGCCGGGAATAAGCCTGGGAATAACCCACCGCCTCCGCCGGGGAGGGCGCCGGAGCCGGCAGGGCTGACGCGCAGGCGGGAGCGGGCCGGGCGCCGCGGCGCTGGTGGATGCTGGGGCTCCGAGGCGACGGCCGGGGGGCGGGGGCCGAGGCAGGTATAACGGTACCGGCGGAGGCAGCGCCTCTGCTCTTCTCTTCTCCCCAGGAGGGGGGCAAATGGCGAGCGAGAAGCCGGGCCCGGGCCCGGGGCTCGAGCCTCAGCCCGTGGGGCTCATCGCCGTCGGGGCCGGAGGCGGAGGCGGCGGAGGCAGCGGCGGTGGCAGCAGCGGGGGCAGCGGGATGGGAGAGCTGAGGGGGGCGTCCGGCTCCGGCTCCGTGGTGCTGCCCGCCGGGATGATTAACCCTTCGGTGCCGATCCGCAACATCCGGATGAAATTTGCAGTGTTGATTGGACTCATACAGGTCGGAGAGGTCAGCAACCGGGACATCGTGGAGACGGTGCTCAACCTGGTAAGGGAAAAGGCATGCTCTCCATCCGCCTCCCAACCCCCCCCCCCCAGCCTCCCTTCCCAGCCTCTCGCTCCCCCACACCTCCACCCCCGGGGTCGCACTCGCTGCGCGTCCCTGCGAGCACCGATCGTCGGGTGGGTATAGCCCAGCGGGTGACCTGCCTGCGCGCAGCCTAAACCACGCCACCTCCCCGCTCTCCTCTGCTCCTCTCCTGCCACCTGAGTGCAGTGCCCAACTTAAGGCCGCTTATTATCACTTCTCCTGACTTAAGAGTAGAAATCATACCCTGCCGTTTTGGGTCGTCTTGAGAGTTTAGTTAGGGGGAGAGGAGGCCTCCTTTTCTCTGGGGTTCTTTCTTCTACACTCTTAATTGTCTGTGGTGTCGCTCTCCGAGGATGAAAGCCTTGCCCCTGGAGCCTAAATTCCCCCGTGCTCCTGAAATGTGAGAAGCGCATTAGCTCTAACTTGAGCAGCTGGGGTGTGATGTTTTCGAATGAAGAAAATGATGCAGTTTTGCATCTGCCTTTAGACATATTCAGAGACTATGATGGGAGAGTGTTGTGGCTGTATCTTGCACCCCCCCCCCCAATCTCTTTTTAGGCAGCCTTCTTTCTTTGTAATATTGCCCTGAATAGGCTGATATCTTAGTCTTTTTGCGGGGTGGGGGGAACAAGGTGTTAAAACGTGAGGGCATCAAATCATACAGGTTGGTTTCTGTGGTCGCCTTCCGAGAGCGTGACATGTGGATAAAGACTAAAGGAAAGGTGTTAAATGCAGCCATAGGTTTTGGTTTCTTTCATGATAAGAAAGAGTTACTGCAGAACTGTGTATGACTTAATGTTTTGCGCTATCTACAGAGAGGCTAAGAAACGTTCAAGATGTCAGGGAAAGAAATGAGGAGAAATAAAGAGCAGAATCATAAATTGTGGATAATTAAGAGTAGTTCATTTTTAATGTTTTGCAAATGCAGTTTTTGCTGCAGCAAAGCTTTTAAAGCAGTTTCCTCTGCAATATCTAGTCTTTGACATACTGTGAAGGTAGGGTTTTGGAAGACAAGGCATAAATCAAGAGCGATCAGTTGACTGTTGTTTTGGTGTGGAGTCACAGAAATGTAAAAATATGCTTACAAATATGCTTTATAACACCTGTGTAGTCCGATTTTTCAGCCAAGCGTTATTTTTATTTGATCTATTGGAAAACTGAAAGAAGACTGCAACTACAGCAGTGGTGCCCCGAGACATGGATTAATGTCAGTGGTTTTATGAACCTCTTAAATTCACAGAAAGTTAAATCTGCTTTTTTTTTTTCTTTTTTGCTAGTACGTTGAGTCAAAGATAGGAGAATATGTATTTGCTTTGTTATATGATTACTTATTTAAATAGAATAAACCTCTTCTACTCTGTCTACCCTTCAAATAAATCATCACAAAAGTCATTGTAAGTTTGGGGGAATGTCACCTGGATATAACCGAATTCCTTTCAAAACAGTACCAGAAATATTGTTTCTTGGTAGTTTTAATTTTAACCCACTGCAAATAGGAGGTCAGTACTTGCCTTTTTAAAAAATAAGCAAGATGAAATCTCAAAATATGTTAGTATATTAGCAGGTACCATTATTTCTGTAAATTTGAAAGAACACATATAAAGTTTTTTTTTTCACTTTTCACCTAACCAATACCATTTCTACCTTAGATGATATTAGGTTATTTTACTAAGTATTTGTATGCTTGCTTAGTATATTTTAACATGATAAGAGGCAATAGAGCTCTCACAAGCTGGAAACTGATTTGAATGTGTAACCAGTTTGGACTCTGCAGCAGTAGTGATGTATGCCAGATCAGTTCTTAACAGATGGGGTTCTATAGATATACAGTAGGTTAAGAAAGGAAGTGAAATACTTCTTTTGAGATAGAAAAGAAATTTAATTCTCTTACAGTGCAGTGAAAATCTGGCATGAAGTCTCAGTATGCAAACATTATGTTAGAGATTAACTTTACTGTTAAGCTTACTTGGAGTAATCAGAAATAAGGTAATATTGAACTGTTATATCCAAATCCACATAAGACCTTTTCACTCATTGATTTTGGAACAAAAAAAGGTTAGGTTTAAAATTATTTGTACATATTTAAAGGATACAATAGGTCTTTAAATGGAAACGTTTGGGGAAAAGAATATATGACAAAGGGAACTATTTAGTTTTAAGTTGTTAATTATATTGATTTTAGAATATAAATCGATCACTTGAAGGGTAATATTTCTTGAACTGTAGGTTTAGGTACTAAACTGTAGGTTTATCTTTTTAATATACTCATGATGAAAATGCCATGTGAAAATTTAAGCTCATTCTGAAAATATTTGTAAACCATAGGCATTTAAAAAATAATGATCAAAACTTAATTCTAGGGTGTGGGGAATGGGGAATGAATCTTGAAACACTGGAAAAAAAATTTAGTAACAATAAAAAAAAAATTAAAAAAAAAACAAAAAAAAACAAAAAAAAAAACAATTCTATTTACTTAAGTAAATCAGTAAAATCCATTTAGGGAGCTCAGTGACTAGTTAGAATTTGGATGCCTCTAATATTATCTCTAAATGAGTTGTTTTCAATTTTCAATCTTAATTTAAAACATTAAATTAAAAAAATAGTGAAATCTCTATCACAGTGCCATTTATGACAGAAAAGAAAGGAGGGGAACTAATGAAACTTCAAAACAAAACAGTTAATAATCTAAATCAGTCAGTTTGCCAAAATATTTTTCTATTTTTCATGTACATTCTGTATCTCTAGATAATATGAGAATACTAATATTTGGTTTTCAAGTGCTATTTTTGTTTTGCCTTGCCCAAAGAACTAAAAGTTTTGCTGAGTAAAGTTTAAGTATGTAGTGAAATACAAGGCTTCTACACAGACTACACAAAAGGCTTCTACCTTTTGTTTGCCAAGGTAGACCTTTCCATTACTCAGGTGAGTTGTGAATTTGTCAAAGAATCAGCAATGTAAAGAGAAATAAAATGAATACTTTCTATTGTAGATGGATACATTTTGTGTAATGATACTAATAGCTTGAAACAGTACAATATAGCACCCAATATTTATATTTGCAGCATCAAGAAGATGAGTAAATTAATTTATAAATAATGTTACAATGAGAGTATGTTGTCAAGAATTTTGCAGTATAGCTGTGAAAGAAGCTGATTATCAACAAACTTTGGCTTTAGGAAGAATTATTTAATGTGGTAGTACAAGAGAGCCCTAACTCTAGATAAAGAATCTGGTTGTCTGTTTCAGTTATAAGATAGGCATACTGCTTAATCAAGTGCTTCCTTTATAAACACCCTTAACATATGTTTATATAAGGTTTTTCTTTCCTCGAAGTAAATGCTGTGTAAATATTATGTGTTCTTTGTTTATAACATGAAAGCTTCTTTTTATCAAAGATTTTAATAAACATAGTTTTAGAAAAGATAAAATAGAGGATTGCTATTTACTTAGTGAAAGAATTCAGGTTTGAATAGTTGTCTTAGGTAGTATAAGTCTATAGCATTTAATTAAAATTTTTTTCACAAATTACAGTGCTATATCAGTGTTATCTTGTAGAAAATATTTCCTCTGATAATTTCATTTTTTTACATGTGACTGGCATATTATATTTAAAGCAATAGAAGATACTTACCCAGGATTTTGTGGACTAAGTTCCTCTCCTCTCTTGCATATGTATCGTAGTATTTTTGTTAAAAGGGAATTTTAAGTGATTCTCTTGTGCTTAAACATGACAATAACTTTTTTTTTTTAAAGATTTTATTTATTTGACAGAGAGAAACACAGCCAGAGAGGGAACACAGCAGGGGGAGTGAGAGAGGGAGAAGCAGGCTTCCTGCCCAGCAGGGAGCCCAATGTGGGGCTTGATCTTGGTCTCCTGGATCATGACCTGAGTCTAAGGCAGTTGCTTAACCAACTGAGCCACCCAGGGGTCCCGACAATTACTTTTCTTAGAGTTTTTTCATTTGTGGTTTGATAACCAGAATAATTTTCACTTTAAAGATACATAGAATTTCACAAACAAAAGGTATATTTTGCATTTGAAATAAATTTAATATTTATTTTAATAAATATTAAAAATATGTAGCCACATCTTGGAATCATGGAAGTCCTTAATATTAACAAATTCACATTTAATTATGTTAAAAGAGAATTTGTTGCATTTTAATTTATATTGACATGACATATTCTTCACTTTATTTCTGCTATTGGGTATTGAAAGTTAAATAGAGAATGCATTTGTCAACATTGGAAGTTACACTATCAAGAGTTCTGAGATTTTCCACAGAAGATTAATTTAGTCATGGAATGACACTAAAGCAGTCTTGATAAGCCCTGAGAAATGTATGGAATTGTTGTATCATTATACTGGACACCTGAAACTAATGTAAGACTGTATGTTAATTATAGTTGGATAAAAAAAAGACAGTAAAGAGCAGATACTCTATAGCCAGATTATGATCAAGGCATATTAATTTTAAATAAGTATTTTTGTATTTCTAGTCAGTTTTTGGCAAATACTGTACTATTGAATAAATGTATCTCAAGGTTCTGTCTTTGCTATGCTTTCTCCAAACACAGTGTAGAGAAATTCATTGATCCTAGCAGACTCACCCCCCATTTTGGATCATTGTTGTACTACTGCATCGTAAAACTCAGTCATCCACATTTTTGACTGTTTACTTTAAATATTATTTTGCATCAGTTTCATAGTATTTTTCATATTTAATGCATTGTCGGCATACAGGTATCCCCTGCTTTCCAAAAGTTGGTGTTTTGCCATTTCACTTTTATAAAAGACCTGTATTAGTACCTGTTTTTGTTAACCAAAAGAAATCGGAAGAAGATTTTTACTTTTACAAAAAAATCCATTACTGTACTATAATAGGTCTTTTGTAAAAGTTAAGTAGCATATTGCCAACTTTTGGAGAGTGGGAGATATTCTTCGCTTTATGCCATATTGGCTTTTGAAAGGTTTCATAGAACACTCTACTTTTGGATAGTGGGGGAACCAGTATCTCCTTATACGGAGACACACCTATCACTCTGAAGTATTGTCATTTATTTATTTTTCTACTATTTTTATTTATATGTGTTTCCCGTCCTATGCTGTGAACTCCATGAGGGCAGGAGGCTGTTTTATGCGTACAGATGTCCCTGATTTAACCCATGGTTCAACTTAGGATTTTTTGACTTTACAATGGTCCAAAAGTAATACACACGTAAAAAAAAAAATCCTTAGAATTTTGATCTTTTCTTGGGTAAGTGATATGCAGTATGATATTCTGTTGTGATGCTAGGCAGCAAGTCATCTCCCAGTTAACCACTGGATCGTGATGAATAACTGATATACTCAGCCATTCTGTACCCATATAACCATTCTGTTTTTCTCTACTTTCAGTATAGTATTCAATAAATTACAGGAGATATTCAACACTTTATTATAAAATAAGCTATATGTTAGATGATTTACTTATTTATAGGCTATGTAATTGTTCTGAGAATGTTTAAGGTAGGCTAGGACAAGCAATGATGTTCAGAATGTTAGGTGTATTAAATGCATTTTTGACTTCTGATATTTCCAACTTACAATGAGTTTATCAGAATGTAACATCATAAGTTGAAGATACATATTTATCTTTTATATTTTTGGCTCTTGGGTAAGTTAAATGCATTTTGAGTAGGCAAGATCCTATTATTACACAGTAGAAGACCAATTTCTCAAATTACAATCAACAGTAAGGTCCAGACCTAATATCCTGAAATAAATGAGACTCATTTAAGGTATTGCCTACTTTTGTAACTAGAAATGTGTGTTGAATACGTATGCATTATGTAGACCTTACTATCTATGTAAATGCTATATTAAACTGGAATATTGGAAGAAGTATCTGATAAGAACTTTTCATTTCAATAAACCTATGTTTATGTCAAATATATAAGCGCATGACCAAGGTTATGTTATTATTAGCAAAGAATACATATAATGCTTTGAATAGAAGTTAAAAAGTATTGGAACACCTGGGTGGCTCATTTGCTTAAGTGTCTGCCTTCGACTCAGGTCATGATCCCAGCATCCTGGGATCAAGTCCTGCATCAGGCTCCTTGCTCACCAGGGAGACTGCTTCTCCCTCTGCCTGCCACTCCCCTTTGTGTGTGCACTCTCTTTCTCTCTGACAAATTAATAAAATCTTAAAAGAAATTAAAAAAATATTTTTACAGTATGCCATATTACCAGGAATAGGGGACATCTCTTGTTTTTGTCTGTCTAGCATACATTCCCCTTTTTGATAAGGGTTCTGCTAGTTGCCTTTGAGGAAGCACTTACCTGTCATTTTTAGTTCAGCTAGTTTAGGTGGACTGGACATCTAATCTGGGCATGGCCAGAATCACTGTGATTGGTTCAGGATTGGGCATTTAACTCAAGGAGAGTCACAGGGTCAGTCATAGGACTTGTGCTGAAACTCATTCTGTTGGTGATGCTAAATTGGTATCATCCTATAGTTGTGGGAGTCTGTATTCGAATTTAACTAAGTATGGAGAGAGAGAGAGAGAAAGAGAGAAATAGATCCTTTTTTTCTTTAAAGATTTATTTGAGAGAGAGCATTTGTGCATGAGCCTGTGAGCATGTGTGTGAGTGGGTGGGGAGGGGCAGAGGGTAAAGAAGAACCTGGAGCAGACTCCCTGCTGAGTTTGGAGCACAACACTGGGCTCCAAGCTGGGCTCAATCCCAGGACCCCAAGATCATGACCTAAGCTGAACGCTTAACCCTCAGCCACCCAGGTGGCCCCAACAAAGAGAAATATATTCTTGATTCTCCTTGAACCTCTGGAGTTCCCTGTGCCTATGGAGGTTATCTTCTAACCATTAAATTCTCTTTTAAAGTTTATTATTGTTGTTAGCTTAAAGTCCTTTTAACTTGGGGCTTTGTCACTTGTAAATGGAAAGAATCCTTTCTAGCATAGACTTTAGTAAATGGAAATGGGATGTTGTAAGGAACAGCCCTTAAATGTTGAAATGGAGTATAAGGCAATGAGGACTTTGCTTTCCCCTGGCAATTCCTTTTAAGATATTAGAGAAGAGCTGTTTTAAATTGTCATCTGTGTATCTTTGCCCATGGAGGTACTGAGGTGGTAAATTTAGGGATACCTTTGTGTTTTGGCCACTTTTTTGTGGCCTACGATAATGTTTTATAAGCAGGCAGCTAGCTTTGGTGTGCTTGAAACCAGAGAGGGAAGAAAATACTGGGAGACTGAATATTGTTAGGTAATTAAAAAGATGGAAATCTGGATTGGTAAGCTATATCTTGATAGGATTTCTACCTTTGATGCTAATTCAACCAGTTGACTTAAGTTAGTTGACCAAAGCTTATTAAGTTTTTAGGACAACTACTTCTAGAATAATTTCAAGTCTGGGAAACAAAGACCTGTGTTCCTCACCTTCTAAGGTAGTTCTAAGCTTCAGTAAGAAGAAGTAGGCCGCTAAAACAGTGTAGGTGCTAGATGGAAAATCTAAAGCTATGAGGATAAATGGACAAGTGAGGTCTTATGAGATAGTAGGAATGAGTACATCCGAAATGGCTGAAAAAGGAACTGCATTGCCAGGATAAGAAATTCTTGCTACTCTAACCAGTAGTGTATGGTATATACTTCACATTAAAGACTATACTTTATCTTCGCCACTCTTCTGAGTGAAATTATTATTTGTGTTCTTTTACCATCCTATGTTAAGTATCAGGGAGGTAGTTAAATTTATTGTGTAACTATATGTTGTCAGCTAATGAGATACCACCAAAAAGAATGCACATTTGAACGTGACCAATTCATAACACGAAGTTTTGTTAGACTTGTAGCATGATGGAGTAACTTGACATTGTCTTTCTCTCTTCCTCACCCCCTGCTCATCCCATACCCCCTTGAGGTGATGAATATGTTTTCTGTTGTGGCTTAGTAACATTTTTTTCTTTTAAAGATTTTATTTATTTGATACACAGTGATAAAGGTAACACAAGCAGGGGGAGCGGGAGAGGAGGGAGAAGCAGGCTTCCCGCTGAGCAGGGAGCCTGATGCAGGACTCCATCCTAGGACCTAGATGCCCATAGGCACCTGGGTGGCTGAAGGCAGATGCCTAACAACTGAGCCACCCCGGTGCCTCCGGTAGTAACATTGTTAAACATGGTATTAAAGAATTATGTATATAGAAAGAAGTGAATATATACGTGAAAAATTATGTATACACACCGATGGGCAGCTAAGGGCTAGAATGTTACAGTTTTCTGTCAGTTTGGGCTGCATAACATCCATTTTTTCTACTGCTAACAGTTCTAGATTTTTTGACATTCCTCTGGGGAGTCATCCCTTTTTGATTCTTTGTTTATATGGTTTGGGGTTTCCATGGATTCCTTTCTGCTTTCCTGTTTCTGAATCAGAAACAGAACCTGGGGCACCTGGGTGGCTCAGTGGGTTAAAGCCTCTGCCTTTGGCTCAGGTCAGGATCTCAGGGTCCTGGGATGGAGGCCCGCATCGGGCTCTCTGCTCGGCAGGGAGCTTGCTTCCTCCTCTCTCTCTGCCTGCCTCTCCACCTACTTGTGATCTCTCTCTGTCAAATGAATAAATAAATAAATAAATAAAAATATTAAAAAAAAAAGAAAAAGAAAGAAACAGAACCTGGACCTGGCTCAACAGTAAAGCTTTTGGTCAAAAATCTAGCTGTACATCTAAGTAGCTTGACAACTTCTTTAATTCTGTCAGAGAAAGAAAGATACTGATCATTGGAGTTGATAAGATGTTAGAATGTCACCATGAAGGCAGGGTGTGCTTGAGGATGGACCTATCACAGAGGCACCTAGAACCAAGAGATAGATTACCGATGACATCTTTGGAACCATTCAGGTCAGTCTTATCGCCAGACTTTTCAATGCATTAAGGTAATACATTTCCTATTTTGCTTGAACCAGTTTAAGTTGACCCCACTGCCTCCTGACCAGTATTCTAAATTAAATTGAAAAAAACTCCAAAAGTTTAGTTATTAAGTATTATAGGACAAGTCATAAGAAAAATATTAACTTGGCAAAGGACTTGCTAGATTTCAAGAAAGAAGAAATATATATTGCTCATTAATATAGAAATTTATTTCTCTAACATAATAGTAATATACAATGAAAAACAAGTGATTAAAAAGACAATTACCATTGTTTCTTGGGCATGCTAAAATAATATTTTTCTTCAAATTATTTATTTATTTGAGAGAGAGTGAACGCAAGTCAGTAAGCATGAGCCAGGGGAGGCGCAGAGGGAGAGGGAGAAGAGACTTCCTGCCGATCAGGGATTCTGACCCCTGGATGGGTCCCAGGACCCAAGATCATGACATGAGCTGAAGAAGGCAGATGCTTAACAACTGAGCCACCCAGGTGCCTGGATAAAGTATTCTTAAATGATATTGTAGGGTATGTGGAATGTTAACAACTGTTCTGAACGACATTTTAACTGTATCAAGAGATTTAAAGATGTTCTTGTCATTAATCCTTAGTTCTTTAGGCTAAGGAAGAATTAACCTATGAGGGATAAATGTAATTTTATGATAGGAGAAAAAATTGGCAACAACCTAAATATTCAACAATAGGAAAAGGTTAGGTGAATTATTTTACATCCATATTATGGGATGTCACACAGCCATTAAAACTTTATGTGCCTCAGTTTCCTTATGTGTAAAAGGGGATATTTACCTCAAGGTTGTTGGGCAGATTAAATGAACTATTGTATGTAAAGCGTTTGTACACAGTTTTTTTTTTAGGGCTTACTACTATTAACTTAATTCATATCGTGAGCCTGAGCATCATCTGATCATAGAAAAAATATAATAAAATTGAGCTGTTCTCCCTTAGTTTGCCTGATGAACCTGTCAGAGAGGGGATCACAGGTACTCACAGATCAGGCTCTCCTGGTGAAACATAGGAGGTCTGTTCTCCAGCATTGTCTTTATTAGTGCCTGCGGTAGTTTTTCCCAATAATCTATTTTGAGTAGGTAAGATGGAAAACTGGGGAAGGAAATAGATGTAAGGTAACAAAAGTTCCTTTGCCTAGAATCACTTCTATCTCTTCCTTCCCTCACAGGGCTGAATTTTACATATTGATGTAGTAGGACATGAATGGTGTCCCTAGTAAATAATTCCCCTTCTGGGAGTATTAGCTTAAATATTTAGAAGACTACTTGAGTAACAGTTAGTTACTAACAGGAAGTTAGGGGATTAAAAACTATTTTGTAATCTGTTGTTTTGGGAAATAATATTAGCCTATATGTTAATAGCTCTTAACTGTTTAAAATACACTTGTGAAATTGTGCTATGTTAACTAGTCCTCAGAATAACTTCTTGTTCAGATACCACTTTCTCTATAGATATGGAGACTAAGGTTATAGGAAATGTGTGTGAAGTAGTTAGATAAGGCTGTCTAGGTATTAAGTAGCAGAGTTGAGACTCATGCTTTCAGATTCAAAAGCTAGAGTCTTCTTCATTATTAAACCAAGTGAAGCTACTTAGAAAGCATCCCAAAGGCCAACACTGTATGAAGAGATGTTGTTGAAAGGGAGGGTCCAGCCAGTCTCAGCGAGTTAGTCCTGTGGTAGGGAATGCTGCCCTTGGAGGACTCAGGACTAGCTGTTTACAGGAAATCAAAATGAATGTAGGACAGTTTGATGGATTTGTATACAAAAGTGATTTTAGTAAAAGCTATATTGTGAACTATTCATTTTTGAGTTTTTGGGAATAATTGATTATACAGTATTATAAATGGTAACTAATCTTGAATTGTTTATCTCTTCTTAGGCTACTTTGAATCAGAATAGTAGCATACATTATTATGTAGAAAAAGCAGACATGTAGGGATGTATTAGTATTAATTATATGAACTAACACATCTATCATATTTGCTTAGATAAAACAAATGAGTTATAGAAGGAATTATTCTAGGGTCTAGGTAATATAATTTCCAATAGTTGTGATTCCTTTCTCAGTTTAAGAAAGTAAAGCAGACATTGATAATAGCAAATTTTATGGAAGTTTAAATGGGTCTGGATACATTTGCCTTTAGCAAATACCTTCATTTTCTGAGAAAAAAAACCTGCAGCTAATTGAAAGATGGCATACAGGGGCATCTGGGTGGCTCAGTTGGTTAAGCAACTGCCTTCGGCTCAGGTCATGATCCTGGAGACCCGGGATCAAGCCCCACATCGGGCTCCCTGCTCGGTGGGAAGCCTGCTTCTCTCTCTCTCACTTCCCCTGCTTGTGTTCCCTTTCTGGCTGTGTTTCTCTCTGTCAAATAAATAAAATCTTAAAAAAAAAAAAAAGAAAGATGGCATACATGTATTTCTACCATTATCTTAAAAATTTTTGCTTGTGGGGACTGATTGGCATTTACAGATTGGGTTTGGTTTCATACCTTATATTTTTAATATTCTTTCCCAACCTCATTGAAGTAAATGTGAGTGTACTTTAATATAATAAGTAAACTATAGCTGAAGTTAAGTAGCTTGTCCAAGTTTGCAAAGCAGTTTAGTTGGAGAAATGAGACTCAAAGCTAGATGTTCCATTTCCAGGTTCATTGCTCTTTAAAGTATATAGAAGCCTTTAATGATGATAATGACAGTGATAGCAGCTTACACTTATTGAATCCTTAAATGCCAAGCAGTTTGTTAGGCATATGATGTGCATTGTCTCATTTTATTATCTTGATGTTAAATGTAAAATCTTCAGTGAAATAAATATAGTCATCTTTCTAAGTTAAACTAAATCTGGTGTCTTTTTTTTTTTTTTTTAAGATTTTAGTTATTTGATAGAGAGAAACTCAGCAAGAGAGGGAACATAAGCAGGGGGAGTGAGAGAGAGGGAGAAGCAGGCTTCTTGCCCAGCAGGGAGCCCAGTGCGGGCTGGATCCCTGGACTCCTGGAGCTAAAGGCAGACACCTAATGACTGAGCCACCCAGCCCCCTCCCCCCAAGTCTGGTACCTTAAGAAAGAAGTGTTTTCAGCTTCAATTACATAAGCAATATTTTATTATAAAATGTCATAAAATTATTTTACTTGATTTGTACTAGTTCTGTAAAACTTAATTACCCTTTCAAAGTCCTTGAATTTAAGTTATTTAAATTATTTAAAAAATCTTACAAGATATGAGTCATTATTGGAAAAGTGTTTCTTTTATTATACTGTATTGACTGTTACTTGCTAAATAATTATTGCATTTCTCAAGTCATTATATTCTTCCACCTTTGTCTAAAGAACACCTACTTGTGTTTCAAGAGTTAGTTCTCATCCCCCACTTTGGCCATACCTTCCTTTAGCTCCCCCTAAAATTCTTCCTCCTATCTTGTGCTTTCCCATATCATTTTGTACATACCTCAGACTCAGCACTTGCACATTCTATTTTAAATATTTGTTTACTTGTCAGACTACCCTAGAGACTCTGAATCCCTTGAGATCAGAACATTGTGTTATTCACCTTGGTTTCATGAGTACTTATCCTAGAATCTGGAATTCTGTGCTGCTTATTGAACTGGTTTTTGGAATGAGGATTTTTTTCACCTTTGATATAGTTTGTTTGTTTTTGTCACTTTTGACTTTGGTATAAATCTTGTCTTCATAGGCTTTTGTGGTGGTTTCCATTTTTATGTTTACCTCTTTTTTAATGTTTCAATTTTTATTTTTCTTGGAGGGGGAAATAAAGATACTTAGGTATATGTATGCATGATTTACATTCAAAAGAAAGTTTCAATTTGAAATGGGTTGTAGAGTCTTCAGATTTGGGCAATAGCCTGATCCTATCACTTACCTAGGCCAGGAAAGAGAACCAGGTAGATTAAGATTTTGCAGTCTTTCACGACTAGGAATTAACATCTAGATTCCCTGATTCTTTGTCCAGTGCTTTTTCATTTTATCTTGGTGCTTACAGTTCTGCTTTGCCCCAACTCATATCAAATAGAAGCATGCTTTTTGTTTGTTTGTTTTTTCACTCAGGCAGGTTCAGGAGACTTAAATAATGATTAAAGAAATTACTGAGTAATCCTAACCTAGTGTTCTGTTGCCAGAGTAAAGATACTCATTAGGCCCGTAAAAAAGAATTACATAGTCCCTCCCTTCAATAACTGGAGGTTCAGCACAGGAAATAGAATAAGCAGATAAAATGGTAAATAGTGAGTGACATTACAAGGATTTATATAAAATGCTTATAGACAGTGGATCCACTAACTTTCCCTGGAGGATTGTAAGAGGGTCACATTAATAGGTGACTTTGAAACTAGATCTTAAAGGACAAGCAACTGTTTCCAGGGATAAAAAGCACAAGAAGGGAAAAGCTCTCTATCAAGAGGGGATAGCTTGCATAAGGGCACAGGTCATGAGGAAGTATTTTCATGGTTTTGCCCTTTTGTGTTAACTATATTCCACAGTTAGATCAACATTATTTCTTCTTATAGAAATCCCCCTATTTTTATTCCATGAATGTTCTCTCCCCCCACCCCCCAGGCTTGCTCAGGGGAGGTGTAAAATTTATTAGAGTCCAATTCGGTGAATTATTTGAGGAGCTCTGTGTATGCAGATATCTTACTTGTACTCCCCCAAGACTTCTGATAAATTGGCTTTTTGACATAGAGGGGTTTATTCTTTCTGTCAACTATTCCTTTCTTTTGACTGTTGAAAGATACAGTATTTGTTATACTGTTATGTAATAATTATGTACACATAGTAGGCATTCAGTAAATACTGGATGAATAACCAGAACTTTTTTCAGATTCCTAAATTGGAACTCTGTAACAATTAAATAGTAACTCCCCAGTCCTTTTCCCTCAGGCCCTGGAGACCACCATTATACTTTTCTGTCCCTGTGAGTTTGACTATTCTGGGTACTTCATGTAAGTGTAATCATACAGTGTATGTCATTTTGAGTCTGGCTTATTTCACTTAACATATGTCTTCAAAGAGTAAGAGTTTTTATTCAAACCAGTCTCCATTGGCAACACAGCTAAGATACTCTGGAACTATATTTGTATGTTAAATTTATAAATTCATGATCTGCATGGTCAGTCTCTTTGTTGATGGAACCAAAAGAACATAGTCTCCAATAAGAAGAAGTAATTTCTATATGACTCAGGTTCTTTATTCCTATTTCTTGAATATTATGTGAAATAGAGATGTATAGACTATAGTAGTAGTTCTTTAAAAATTTACTCTTTCTCTCATCTGCTTTGTTCCCATAGTATAGCTGCTCTTGATCTTTTTATTCTGGAACTTGTCAAAAAATCACCATATAGTTCTAACCCTGGTAAATTCCTAGTATTTCTCTTTCTTCTCTTTATATTACAAGCCTAAAATAATTTCCATTTACACTGGTAAGACAGTCTCAGAGGGTGGGGGAAGAGAAGAGAGCCAGCAGGCCAAACCAGAATTCTCCTGAGTAGGCACAGGGAAAGAAAGACCAGGGA
Source organism: Spilogale gracilis (assembly GCA_004023965.1). Lineage (NCBI taxonomy): Eukaryota > Metazoa > Chordata > Mammalia > Carnivora > Mephitidae > Spilogale > Spilogale gracilis. The sequence continues at coordinate 137,861 of PITA01002120.1, read as the reverse complement.
CACTCACCCATGAATAATTCTTGTCACCTAAAAAATTAATTAATTATGGAAGACAGCAGCTAATTTGTTACAGTGATTTCAGTTGCTTATGGAATATTCAGTAGTGATTTTATATCAGTTCCTCCTTCATCTAAAAAAACCTGTAATTTATTTTTCTTTGAGAGGTCTTTTTAAATGTGCTTCTGTTAAAAAAATCTGTTTTAAGAGAAAAAAAAAATTTCTCTAAAATTGATCTGTCATATTACCTACTTAGTTACAGGCTTCTACAGAACATGCTCATATCTGCTTGAACTCATTTTATATAATATATAGCTTCCGAAGATGATTTTAGTTTTAACCCCTGTTTTACTTTAAAAAAACAAAACAAAACATTATCTTCTTTTATATCGTTGCAGTATAGGTCTAGCTTATCTTTTTTTTTTTTTTATTGTTACTAAAATTTTTTTTTTTTCCAGTGTTCCAAGATTCATTCCCCATTCCCCACACCCAGTGCTCCACGCTTTAGGTGTCCCCAGTACCCACCACCTTTTTCCCCCCAAGATTTTATTTATTTATTTGAGATTGAGAGAGCAAGTTGTTGTGTGTATGTGTTGAGGGGAGGGTATGGGGAGGTAGGCTGACTCCACGCTGAGCTTAGAGCCCAATGCTGAGCTAGATCTTAAGACCCTGAGATCATGACCAGAGTGGAAATCAGGAGTCTGATACTTAACCGACTGGCACCCCTAGGCCTAGCTTATCTTAAATAACTTACTAAACGTTTATCAATCATGGCTATATTTATGCTATTTTTAAGTCTGATGAAAACTATGTCTCATTGTAAGTTTGTCTTTTTATATATTTACTACTTGTTTTGAAGTGCTGCTTCTTTTTGCTTGTCTGTGGCTATACTAGTGTAGAAGCCATTGCATTTGGGGACTATTGAGCAGTTCTTATAATGGGGCTAATAAGAATGTGGATATGCTTTAAGTTTAAAATATACACTGATTTTTAAACACTTAGTTTGAGGGAAAAAAGAATGTAAAGTATCTCATTAATTTTTATATTGCTTACATGTTGAAATGAAAGTATTTTGGTTATGTTGCCTTGGGTTATTTTATTATAAACTATCTATCTATTTATTTATTTATTTGACTGCACCTGTTTAATTTTACTAGTTTTAATGTGGCTGTCAGATAATTTTTAAATTATATATGTGGCTCACATATTTCTTTTTTTGTCTGTAGCTAACTTAATTATTAGGTATACAACTAACTCAGTAATTAGGTCTTATAGGTCTTGTATTGAAAACTTTGGGAGGTAAATTATACTTTGCATGATTTTCTAAACTCTCATAAAGTTACTCACCCTTTATCTTTGGAGAAAATGATTCATTCTTAACACAATTAGAGTATGTTCATCAGTAAGAAGGAGATGATAGATTCACATTTTTAAGCTGTCATTGAGGGAAGGGATGTGAGAAGAGATTCCTAATATCTGGGGATGGGTCTGATACATAGTAAACACTCAATGAATATTAATTTAAAAAAATGTTTAGGTTGAGATTTGAAAAGGTGGTTGATGATAGGCTATATGACACCTATATTTTATTGAGTAAGGCTGTAGTTTAAATACATCTGTGTAAATTGGGGCCCTGTGGAGAGAGGGTGAGTTTGGTTTTCAGTGCCTACCCTCTAGGAGCTAGATTTCTGTGGGCATTTTGTAGTTCATGAGTAAGAGAGAAGGTGGAGGAAGAGAGAAAAGGAACAGAATTGAGGGTGTTGGAAGTTATTTTGAATTTTTTCAGTCTCATAAATCAGAATTTTAAAAATTACAACATTTTATCAAAGTAGAGTTAATGGTCTTCTGAAATGTAGAGGAAAATTGAAGCTGGCTTGATATAGTTTAGTATCAGAATCACCACAAATAATCCTTTTCCTTTAATTGGCCTGGTATTAGTACTGTTTTGAAGTTTTCTTCCTCTGTGAGGAAATCCTGTTTCTTCCCACCACTGAAAGGAACTTGGTTTTCCTTTCTGCATATCAAATTATAGTTTTTCATTTACCAGTGTTCCATAATTGAAAGAATGTTTCAAAGAAAAAGAAAACGTTAGACACTAGGTCAAGTATTAGTATATGTAATAATGCAGCAACTATTTATAAGGTAGCATATTTACTTGTCTTGGTTTTTAAGTTGAGATTTAATGATTCATCCTTGCCAAAGCATGACTTTTCACATTGTAGTTTTCTTTGGAGTATCAGTTCCTATGAATAAAATATGCTAAGGTGTGAATTTTTTTTTCCTAGCTGTTAATTTGTTCACATTCACATGCTTGTTTCCTTGCTATTATTGTTGAAGTCCTCCACCTGGCAGACAGCAGGGCCTAATTGGGTGGGATTGTAGGTTCAGTCTTTTAACCATTGCCTATACTAAGTTTAGATTCAAATGGAAATGTAACCCATTTCCTTGGTCTCATTAGTACCACACAGGGATTGAGTGAACTAATTGGTCACAGTTCAACAAGATTGCCTGAATGGTCATGGAATTGTTTTTAACCATTAACATTTTCTCATTTTCTCATCTGGGCCCTAGGACCAAAAGCGTTCATTTTTAGAATGATTGACTTCTTTTTGGGATAGATTGAGTAGCTGTGAAGAAGCATTTTCTCAGTGACAGTACTCTTTAGACACTTTTATAGGAATTATGTTGAGCAAATATATTTTATTCACATTTGCTGATTTTTTAAATTACTTATGTTGGGCTTTTTTAATTCTGTAAATAATGTTCAATCTGATTAGTGGTTGCACCCTGAAAGGTAAACTAATGTATTTTAGTTACTGCATGACAAACTGTCATTCAGAATGACAGCTGAACCCAATTACATTGAAAAACTATGCCACCAAACTCTGAAATAAATTGAAGGTGACCTGCTTAGAAAATATGGGATATAGACATCTACAACATAGATTACAGATCCAGAGAGAGTGGTTGGGGTTTTGGATCAATATGATAATGTATTTTGTATCTTAGAGCCCTAATTTATTATCTTTGTATATAAAAGGAATAAAGATATATTAATGGTGAGGTAGTTTATGAGAATACAATTTAATAATTAGATATATCACATTTGTGATATATGTTGCTACTTGTTAAAAAGGGACTCTATTAATGTAGTTTATTCCTGAAGAAAAACCAGAGATCTTATAAAAGCTTTGCTTTGTATTATGATACTCAGATATTAATGTTTAATATACACTGTTACTGAGCTATAACATTCTATAGTTGACTTAATTTATTTTGTAATTGATTTAATTATTCAAGTTAGAGTACTATATTTAATTTGGAGGTTATCTAGTTCTTTTGTTTGCCCTTCTTACCTTCCCTATTTAAATATTGCTGTGCTGGATCTGACTATATATACTCATTTTTAGCCTAGCCTCCACATCTGACTACATACTCATTTTTTTCAAACAAATATTTACTGAATACCCACCATATCTAATGCTAGGCACTGAGGATACAATGATAAGACAAGTCCTTGCCTTGAAGTTTTTAATACTGTAGAGGGTGATAAATACAGGCAATTAAATGTATATACTTTTTAGGAATTCGTGTTTGTCCTATTTATCAAAATTCCTATGATAGAAGTAAATTAGGGTATAGTGGGCCACACTGAAAAGTGACTTACTGATGAAGTCAAGGGAAGGGCTTCATACAAGCTGTGGTGCTTGAGCTGAGGTTTGAAACGTGGCCAGGTCTATCTAGAGCTGAGTAGTCTTTTGGTAGCCACCAGCTACATGTGATCAGTTACCACATAAAATGTTCTGAAAGCATAAAACGTACATTTGATTTTGAAGATTTGGTATAAAAATGTGAAATTAATAATCTAAAGTATTTGTTACAGGTTGAAATGATATTTTAGATATATTGGGTTAAATAAAATGTAACTTAATTTCTTCTGTTTACATTTTCTTCTAATATGGTCAGTAAAATGTAAAACTACATATGTGGCTTATATTTTTATTGGACAGCCCCAGTTTAAAAGAGAACATCTCCAAAATGAACCATTGGAAATACAGAAATAAACTAACATGCTAGCATGTTTTCTTTCTTTATTCGTATGTATATGTGTGTATATATGTGTCTCTGTATACAGATACACTGTATACTTACACATACAGATACATATCTATAATCTTGTATTGTTTGAGCCACTCATTAGTTTAGGTATTCCTGTTATGTGTGAATAAACCTCCTCCTAACTAATGCATTGACTTAATAGCAACAATTTAAAAACCACATATCATTGGGGAAAAACTTGTTCTCCCTGCTCTGGTAAAAATTGCTTAAATAATTCATGGAAATCAATATGGCAACAAATTAAAATGCATTTTATTGTCAGCAAATACTTTGGAAGGCAAATTGTAAACACTGCTTCAGAGTTGAAGAAACAATTACAATAAATAGTAGGAATTTGTTTTGTAGGAGTTAAATGGAAGTATTGTTGTTTCTAATGTGTTTTGCCAGATATTTGCTTATTTTATTTGTTAGACTGTTTCTTAATAAAATAAATGACTGCTTTTGTGAATTACTATTTAAAAATATATGTGAAAATATACTTTCTAGAAATTCATGTTTGTCCTGTTTACCAAATCAGAAATCAAGAAGTAACCTTACTTTTTCCTAGAAAGCAGGATATACAGTTTGTTACTTACTTGATTATTAGAGTCAAGGTTACCCATTGTATTTAGATTGCTAATTTTAGTATTAATTATCAGGACTTCAGAGAGTGGTTTTCAGAAATGGAAACCCAGACACAGGGAAGTTACTGATTTAATCTGGGCTACAGAATTTTTAAATTACCATACGTCAGGACTAGATTTCAGCTCTCTGAATTTCTAATCTAGTCAATTTCTCCTTCTATTATATTCAACTTGAGTTTCTTGGGTTTGGCTGGTGTATTGGTTTGCTAGGGCTGCTGTAACAAATGCCACGGAGTGGATAGCTTGAAAAACAGAAGTTTATTTTCTTACATCGTTGTGAAGGAAGAGTCAGGGGAAGAGCATTATCGAGTTAACCAGGTGATTAGTTGGCAACCACTTGATACCTGCTGGATCAAATTAATACTGGAACAAATTGGAACCAACAGGTTCTAGAAATAGTGGATTGGCAAAGAACTGTTGGGGGTAGCTCTCGGTGATTCACAGCAGTGTCCAGAGTAGAGAACCCATCATAGCAAATGTTCTAGGGCTGACTTGCCTGAAAGCTAGCACTGTCCCTTTGGGTAATTATCTAGTTTTTGAGAGTTGGTGGTGTGTGTTGTGGTCTTTCATAATTTAGAATATACCTCAGCAACATTCTTGGATGTTTTGAACCTTGAAGGAGAAGGAGATTAATCTAAAAATTTTTATTTCTTGGTGGTAGTTGGAACCTAAATTTGCCCATATCTAGGGATAGTATGGTCAAATCTGGGATAGAATGGGATTGGAAAAACGAATCATTTCTTTAACAACTTCAAATTCTAAAAAGAGAGATCCATGTATAAATTGAAAAATATTAAATGATGAGATCAGGACTTTATGGTTTGTCTAATAAGAATTCAGATCCTGGGGTTCTGTCTTTTATTTCTCCTGTGATCTTGAGTAAAAATATGTCTTAAAATACAAACCATAGAAGAGAAAGTGCCAAACTATTTGCAGAAGTCAGGAAAGATTTTAAGGTGGAGGATTCTTTTGAGATTGACTTTGAAGGGTGAATAGGAGTTTGCTGAGTAGATAGGGTCGAGTGGAGAGCATCTGGAAATTTGAATCAGCATAGTATGTTTAAAGTAATACCTTCTTTCTAGTAGTGTTTTTCTCTCCCAGCAAGTTACCGCCTATCCTATAGAACTTAGTTTAAGCTTCTGTGTCTACTGTGGATTCTTCTCTGACTCAATGCAGTGACACCGTGACATAGTCACTTCTGTACGATTTACACATAAGACAAGTGAAGCTAGGTGAATTTGAAGCTAAGCCCTTTGGGCAGTGTGGTGGAAGAAGTTTTGGCAAGAAGAGAGACAAGAGCAAAGCAATATATACATTCTGTGTAAGTTGATCTAATTTGATAGACTAGTATTGTCTTTTTCAGTATTTCTGCGTTTCTCTCCTGAAATAACAGGACTGATCAGAGAGGATCGCTTGTTCAATAGGGAAGAGTATAAATAGTGTTTCTTCTAGCTCCATTGTGTATCTCCTCCTTTTAGGCCGTTTATACCTATTAGCTGATATATCTGACTGCATTTAGATTTATGAATTAATGTGTAAATGCTCTTTGAGTCAAATCTGTTTTTGTATCCTGATTTTCTGTAAAGAGCTTGGCCTTTGTGGTATAACTAATCTGAATTCAAATCCTGACTCTGCCTTTTCTTTGCTTTGTGACCTTGAGCCAAGTATTATAGCTCTCTGAGCTTCTGTTTCTCTTCTCTTTATATTTGTATCTACACTGCATATATATATATATATATATATGAACGTCCATATATATGAGATTAAATAGGTGTTATTTTCTTTTTTATTCCTTTCAAGTGGGAACTGTGTATGTGAATTATATTTACGACAGATCGTTGTGTTATTAACAGTTTCTGCTTCTATACCAAATGTTCATTTAGTACATTGCTACTGAAAATGTGACCCCCAAAACAGGTTGGAATATTTGTGAAATGTTTCTTGATCTAAGACGAGATAAGGAGCTTGTGCCAGAATATAAATCAACTTTGTTTGTAGGCACATTGTTTATTTCAAATAATTTTTTTTTCTTTCCCATAATAAAACTTTCTTTTGAAAGAAGCAGTTTACTGATTCATGTTCTGATTCAGTCTCTTAATTCATTGGCTGGTACTCAGAGTAGCATGAATGGAGAGCATTTTTGGGTGGTATATTTTGAATAAAGTTTAGTTGTTATTCTTTTTTTACTTATTAAAAAGGTTTGCTATTGTTAGTGAAATTGATTTTGGACTTGGATTCTAATCTTGGTTTTGTTACTAATTAGTTGAGCAAGTCATTTAAGTGTTCTAGACTTTATTTTGCATAACTGAAAATAAAGATTGAGTTAGAAAATGTTTGTGGTCCTCTCAGGCTTTAACATGCTAATAATCCATGATCTTTCAAGTTTTTTTTCCTTTTAGAATCATAACATAGGACTGATATTAAAGTAGGAAATAGAACACACTGAGATAGAAACATGCTTTAAGAACCTTTTTTTTGTTGTTTTTTTAAAATCAGTATTTTTATTAAGCTCCTGTCAACTATATGCCAAGAAGTTGGTCTTAAAGATATAATGATGATAATGCTATTTTTTGTTCATAAGTAATAATATCCTGAAGAAGATAGATAGATAAATACATAAATATAATAGGTAGTGTGCTGGTGATCTCTACCCAAAATGTTAAAACAGGAGGCTATGAGAGACTAATTCTCTAGAACAGGAGTAGGCAAACATTTTCTATAAAGATCCAGGCATTTTAGGTTTTGTGGGCCATACTGTGTCCATCGTAGCTACTCAACTTATTGTAGTGGAAAGTCAGCATCATTAATTCTCTGACCTCAACTGGGTGTCCTGTGATTTAAATCAATTCTGATATTAACAACTCAGAGTTGGTACATACCATATAAACTAAGGGCTTGGTCCCACTAGTCTCCATTTCAGAGGCTAGCTACAAGTGGGGATACCTACATTACTGCCTGGCTGAGTACAGCCCCATCCTCAAGATCAATAACTTGCTAGAATGATTCACAGACTCAGGAAAGCTCCATACTTAAAATTAGTTTTATTTTGAAAGGTATAACTCAAGAAGAGCAAAATGGAAAAGATGTATAGGGCAAGGTGTTAGAGGTGGTGAGTGTGTGCACAGAGCTTCTGTGCCCTTTCTTGGCACCTTTTCAGCACATCAATGTGTTCATGAACCTGGGAAGCTTCCTGTATCTCATTGTTCAAGAGTTCTTATGGAGTCTTCATTATGTAAGCATGATTGATTTAATTATTGACCACATAATTGAACTCAGTCTCTGCCCTTCTAGTCACATGCTCAGTCTTTTATGGCCAGCCCCTCTTTTTGAACTATATAGAGACTGACTGTGAGCCACCTTGTTAGCATAATTTTAGGTATAATCAAAAGGAACTAATGATGGATAACAAAAGATAACTATGAAATGCGAAGGGTTTTGAATGTTTGTTCCAGAAACTGGGGGCAAAGACCAAATACATATATTCCAATTATACTGTAGTCAGCCTTAAACAATATGTCCATGAACAGGCATGGCTATGTTTCAATAAAATCTTGTTTTCTTATTTACGATAAAGCAGCAAGCTAGAATTGATCTGGTGGCAGTAGTTTGTAGACACTTGCTCTAGGAAAATGGGAGTGACTTCTCCAAGAAGATGACATTTGAACTATATCTTCTTCTGTTTTTAACAAAATTTCTTTGTTGATGCCACTCTATTTTATAGAATTTTTAAAAAAGATTTTATTTGAGCAAGAGAAAACACAAATGGGGATGGGCAGAGGGGGAGGAAGAGAATCTGAAGCAGAATCCATACTAAGTGTGGAGCCTGGGTGGGTCTTGATCCCACAACTCTGAGCAGAAACCAAGAGTTGGATGCTTAACTGATTGAGCCACCCAAGGTACCCCTTGTTTACAGAATTTTAAAAATGATATGTTACAACATTAGTGATATAATTTTAGTGAAAATTTCAGTAGTACAGTGGTACTACTCATAGAGAAATTTTTATTTGAGGATGCTTCGTGAGTGACTAAGGAAATTTTTCCACACATGTATCCTGATTACTAATGTGTTTTAGTATCTTTTGAAGAAGACTTCAGTTTTCAGACATTAATTCCTTTTCACTCCTATAATTAAGAAGGCTTGAATTATCTACCAGATAACAACTGGTAGATGTTACTATGCTGAGTGACCATGATTTTTATCGTATTCCTTGATTAGTAATATTTTGTCTAATCTGTTGTCATTAGGATGTTGTTTCCCATCTATTTCATATTGAGTCCCACTTTTTTCTTTTTTTATCTTTTTTTTAGTAAAAGGAATTAGAGGCTTAGGTTTGAGTTTTATCCCTTTGACTAAGGGAGACTGTGTAAGTTCCACATTATGAAAGCTGTGCAACAAGAATAAAAATTTGGCACTTAAACTGCTGTGTAATACAGATTAGGGCATGAACTTTTAAAAACTTTTGGTTTTTGCCTTTTGTTTCTTCTTTTTGCCAGAGTATAAATCATATACTTTGCTTACCTGAAGTTTCACAATGAAAGAATGATCATGCTGATAACAATTTCTCAATTTATCTTGTTAATTTTATGTCTTAGTATGTCTGAAGTTTCAAATGTGCATAAAGATGAACATTTGGAAGGCCTCTAAACAAAGAATATTGGAAATGGGCCATAACTATTTATCAGGGATGGTGAGGAGAGGGTTTGGGTTCACTATTATCCAGGTGTTTGAGTGACGTGGCCACAAACTTAGGGTAGGGAGCGACAAGAATTGCCCTTAGAAATCATGATGAAAATGACGGTAATGGAAAAAAAACTAACATTTTTGGTATAAAATAAAAGCAAAGTTCAGAAGAACCAATGTAAAGCTCATTTATTTTTGTCAGTAACCACAGATGATTTACTAGGATCATCCTTAAACTGAAGGGGCAGTTACTTAAGTATGTTTGTTTATATACATGGGCCATAGCAGTAGTCAGTCAGTCAGTAATATGTAAATAGCTTATTCACTTGCTCTTTCAACTGAAATATATTTTTTTAAAGATTTTATTTACTTAATTGACAGAGGGATCACAGGTAGTCAGAGAGGCAGGTAGGGAGAGAGGAGGAAGCAGGCTCCCTGTTGAGCAGAGAGCCCAGTGCAGGCCTTGATCCCAGGACCCTGAGATCATGACCTGAGCCGAAGGCAAAGAGTTAACCCACTGAGCCACCCAGGCGCCCTCAACTGAAATATTTTTTAAAAATTGGATACCTATTAGATATTGTTGGTAGTGGGTTAGGGTCATATGAAGATAATAATAGAATAATAATAATAATAGTAATTTTTATCCAGTACTTTATGCAGGAGGCTAAGCATGATAGTCTTTATAATAACCCTGTGAGACAAGAGTGCTGTCATCTGCAATTTATATACAAGGAAACAAGATTAGGTAATTTATCTTAAGTCACACAGGTAGAGTTGGCCTCCTGATACCCTTTTAACAGTTTTCTCTTTCTTAGTAGATATAAATTTCCTAAGTCTTATAAGAGAAATACAAAGAATCAATGTAATTTCTGAGGAGCGGAGCGTCAGGAAAAGCTTCATAAAGGAGAGACACGTAAGATAAAATCAAAATGTAAGGTGAGTCTTGGGTATGGAGGACACCGACTATTAGGTCACAACATGAAGAGTTATCTGAGACATCAAGTTGATCCATTTATTCATTGTGGCCTTTTGCGAACTATTCCATGCTGCTTTTTTTCTCTAGAGAAAATGTTTGAATTTTTGAGACTGTGTAGTTGTAGTATTTTACTTTTAGGGGACTTCTTTACTTCTCTACGTGTTTGTATGCCTATTATGTATTTAAGCATAAATATGAATGGATGTAGATTATACTTGATTATCTTAAGCAGAATAGGTGCAGTATTAACCAATACTTTAAAAGAAATATAATCCATCTTGATAATTAGGAGTCATTTTCGTTGCCAGACCAAGGTTTGTGAAGTTCAGGATTTGTCCTGTCATCCTAACACTTAGATTCTACTGTTTATATTTTCCAGAACTTGTTTTCTCACATTCATCCATCTTGTTTTTGTTTTTTTCGTTTTGATACACATTTCCAATTAGGTTGTAGCCATACATATCTATTTTTTTTAAAAGATTTTATTTATTTATTTGACAGAGAGATCACAAGTAGGCAGAGAGGCAGGCAGAGAACTCCGAGGAAACAGGCTCCCCGGTGAGCAGAGAGCAAGATGAGGGCCTTGATCCCAGGACCCTGAGAGCATGACCTGAGCCGAAGGCAGAGGCTTTAACCCACTGAGCCACCCAGGTGCCCCAGATGATGCACATATTCTTTTGTGTTTTCTTGTAGAAGCTTTGTAGTTTTCTTTTGTTTAATGTATAATCTATATAAAATTAATTCTTGTTTGTGATATGAGTTATGGATTTAGGTTTTACTTTTTTCCCCCTATTGATAATCCATTTGTTTCATCTTGTGGGAAAAACTTTCCTTTCTCTGTTGGATTGCTTTAGCACCTTTGTAGAAAATTGAATGATGTGTGTGATTCTGTCTTTTTCCAGTGATGTATTTGTCCGTCCATGCCCGTACCATGCTATTTCGATTACCAGAGCTTTATGGTAAATTTTAAAATGGGTAGTTTGTATATTCTCTACTTTTCTTTTTCCAAGATAGCTTCGAATTAACTTTTGTTAATTTTTTCTTTTTCCAAGATGTTTTTGTTGTTTCACTTACAAAACTTTTTAGAATCCATTGTCAGTTTATAAGGAGACCTGGGGAATTGATTACAAATAGATTTGCAGGAATGTATAGCTTAATTTGGTGGGTGGGGGAGAGTTGACTTCTTAAAAATACTGAGTTTTCTCATTTATTAACATGATGTATCTCTTACTTGGGTCTTTTAAAAATTTCTCCCAGCAGTGTTTTATAGTTTATAATTTAGTGGCATTCCACATTTTTTGTTATATCTTTTTTAAGTGATTTATTGATGTTACATGCTATTATAAATAGAATTTTAAAATTTCATTTTCTAATTGATATTCATATAAATTGATTTTTGTATATTTGTCTTATAGTCTCTAACTTCGCTAAAATCACACATTTAGTTGTTTTGTAGATTACTTAAGATACTCTATGCGAGGGGCGCCTGGGTGGCTCAGTTGGTTAAGCGACTGCCTTCGGCTCGGGTCATGATCCCGGAGACCTGGGATCGAGTCCCACATCGGGCTCCCTGCTCGGCAGGAAGCCTGCTTCTCCCTCTCTCACTCCCCCTGCTTGTGTTCCCTCTCTGGCTGTGTTTCTCTCTGTCAAAAAAATAAAATCTTTAAAAAAAAAAAAAAAAAAAAAAAAAGATACTCTATGCGAACAATCAAGTCTCTACATGTATCTAGCAATAGACAATTTTACTTTTCTTCTCTAATCATTATCCTTTTTTTCATGCCTTATTACACAAGCTAGGATCTTTAGTACATTGTAGACTATGTGAAAAGAGTGGACATCCTTTACTTTTTCAGGATATTGGGAGGAAAGTATTCATTATTTGACCATTAAGTACATTCATCAATAATATGTTAGCTGTAGGTTTTCCTAAAAACCATTTATCTGGTTGAAGAAGTGCCTTCTATTCCTATTTTCTAAAGAGTTTTAATCGTGAGTGGGTGGATTTTGTTAATTTTTCTGTGTTGATTGATGTGTTCATCTGTTTTTTCTTCTTTGTTGTATTGTAAGATAATTATGTTTTTTAAAACAGTTTTCATAAGGTACAACTTATTTACCATACAATTAATCTATTTTTTGCATAAAAGTCAATGACTTTTAATATTTTCCATGGCCATTCTTAACATAACTATAATGTGCTTTTATAACATTTCTATCACGCCCCCCCAAAGAAAGCCCAAGCACACTTACATCACTGCCTAGTCACACATCCACCCTCCAGCATTCCCTCACTTATTCTTTCAATATTTGCCTTTCTTGGATACTTCATATAAAGAGAGTCATACAGCATGTCATCTTTTATATGTTTGACTTTTGCCATTTAGCATATGAGGTTTACTTGTGTTCCTTTTTATTGCCAAATACTAAATCATTGTGGCGATATACTGCATTCTGATTATTGATTTACCAGCTTATGGACATTTGAATTGTTGCCATCTTTTAGCTTTTATTAATAATATGGTTTTGTGTATTTGTGTACAAGTCTATGTGGACATCTATTTTTGTAGATATGTAGGAGTGGAATGCTGGGTCATATGGTAAATGTGTGTTTAACTTTTTAAGAAACTGCCAAATTGTTTTCCAGAATGATTGCACCATGTTACATTTCCAGTGGCAATGTTAAATTGATTTTTGAGTGTTAAAATAACTTTGTATTCTTCGGATAACTCTGCAGTATTTTCCTTCTTTTATATTGCTGAATCTGACTTGCTAACAATATTTAAGGATTTTTGTGGCTGTGTTCATGAGAGAATTTGGTCCATAATTTTATTTTCTTGTAATGTCCTTGTTGGGTTTTGCTACTGGAATCATCATAAAAGATGTTGGAGAGTTTTCCTTCCTACTATGTTATGAATGAGTTTCATAGAATTCACCAATGAAAACATCTAGGCATGTACTTTTCTTTACTGGAAGGTTTTTTGATAATGGACTTAACTTTTTTTTTTTAATATAGAACATTTTATTTTTTAATTAAAAATTTTTTTTTTATTTTTATTTTTTTTATTGTTACTAAATTTTTTTTTCCAGTGTTCCAAGATTCATTCCCCATTCCCCACACCCAGTGCTCCATGCTTTAGGTGTCCCCAGTACCCACCACCAGGCTCTCCCATCCCTCCACCCCCCTCCCTCCAAGTCCCTCAGTTTGTTTCTGTGTCCAAAGTCTCTGTTGTTTTGTTTCCCTCCCTAGATTACCCTGGTTCCCATTTACTTTCCTTCACCTACTATCCTCCAGTTTACCCCTCATGCACCGCAAGTAAGTGAAACCATGCGATACTTGACCTTCTCTTCTTGGCTTATTTCACTCAGCATAATCTCTTCCAGTCCAGTCCATGTTGCTACAAAAGTTGGATATTCGTCCTTTCTGATGGAGGCGGACTTAACTTTTTGATAAATATGGGCTACTGGATTTTCATTTTTATCTTGTGTCAGTTTGGAAAATTGTGTTTTACAAAGCATTTGTCTGTTTTATCTAAGTAATCACATTTGTTGGCATACTGTTATTCATAAACATTTCTATAATATACTTTTAATGTCTGTAGGATTTGTAGTGATATAATCCATTCCAGACATTGGCAATTTTGCATTTTTTTCTCTTCTTTTTCTTTTCTTGTATTCATTTGAGTTAGTGGTTTATCAATTTTATCAATCATTTCAAAGAAAGAAATTTGGCTTTGATAATTTATCTTTTGTGTTGTTTTTTTATTTCATTGAATTCTATGCTGTATTTCCACTCTTTTGCTTGTTCTGTTTTTCTTTAAATTCATAAAATGAAACCTTTGGTCAATGAGAGCTTTTTCTTTTCTAATGCTATGTGGTTCTCTTTAACTGCGTTAGTTCATTTCACAACATATGATAGGATTTTGATCAGAGGCATTAGGTGTATTGTTTTTGGAGGCATTTCTAAAGTTTTTACTGTTACTGGTTTTTTTTAAGATTTATTTATTTTAGAGATAGAAAGTGTGTGTGCATGGGGGGAGTGGCAGAGAGAGAGGGAAAGAAGCAGATGCCCCTCTAAGCAGGATCACAATGGAGGGCTCAATCCCAGGAGGCCGAGATTGTGACCTGATCTGAAATCAAGAGTCAGACTCAACCCACTGAGCCACCCAGGAGCCCCTTGTTATTGATTTCTATACATATTTTTACTTTTCTATTCTATTCCTCTTTTTTTAAAAATTGGGACTGCATCTATAATTATATTAGATTCTTGACTTTGTCCTACAGGACCCTGAGGTTCTGTTTACTTTCTCCCAGTCTTTTTCCCTCTCTTTTTTCTTCAGATTAGATAAATTGATTTATCTTTAATTTTACTCACTCTTTTTATCTAATTTGCTGTTTAGCCTATCTTTTTTTTCCTTAAGATTTATTTATTTGACAGAGAGAAACAGCTAGAGAGGGAACACAATCAAGGGGAGTGAGAGAGGGAGAAGCAGGCCTCTTGAGGAGCCGGGAGCCCGATGTGGGGATCCCCGGGACTCCAGGATCATGACCTGAGCCAAAGGCAGATGGTTAATGACTGAAACACCCAGGCGCCATGTTTAGCCTATTTTGTGGACATTTTACTTTAAATATAATAGCTTTCTTTTCTGTATTTTATATTTGGCTCTTTGTAGTTTGTATGTCTCTATTATGATTTTCAATCTTTTCATTCATTATGAGATTTTTTTTTATACTTCCATGAACACAGTTATAATAGTTGACTTAAAATCTTTATCTGCAAACAATGACTCATGGAACACTACATCAAAAACTAATGAAGTACTCTATGGTGACCAACATAACATAATAAAAAAATAAAATCTTTATCTGCTAATTCAGGGATCTGGGTCATCTCTGTTGATTTCTGTTGATTGTGTTTTATCTCATGAATGGACCACATTTTCTTGATTATTTGTATGTTAAGTAATTTTGGATTGTATCCTGAACACTGCGAATAAAGAAGTATAGAGATTCTTTATTTTGTTACACCTTCTGAATTTTGTTAGAAAAATTTTAAGGTGTCTGTTTACTTGGATAAATTCAAGGCAGAACTCAGTGGTTGGCAGCAGTAGAAATTTCATGAATGTGAGTAGTTCATGGTTCCACCAGATATTTGTCCAGAATTTATTTGGGTCTTCTTCTCTCTAGTGCTTTTGTTTAAAAAATTGCTTCTGTCATATTCAAACGGCTGGGATTGTCCCTAACTTCTGGTTCATGATGTAGATTGGGGCTTTCCCTAGATAAAAAGTCATAAGAAACAGGGAATTTTACATAATACCGTTATTTTTTATACCTGTCAACTCCATCTCTGTTCTTCTACATGTCTACCTTTGGTTGCTCTATAGCACCTTCAGAAAGCTGTTTTTATTTTTATTTTTATTTATTTATTTTTTTTAAGGATCCCATTTATTTATTCCACAGAGAGAAACACAGCCAGAGAGGGAACACAAGCAGAGGGACTGAGAGAGGGAGAAGCAGGCCTCCCGCCGAACAGGAAGCCCGATGCGGGGCTCGATCCCGGGTCTCCAGGATCATGACCCGAGCCGAAAGCAGTCACCCAAACAACTGAGCCACCCAGGCGCCCCCAGAAAGCTGTTTTTAAATAATTTCTCCAGAGTTTATAGTTCTGATCTGTGCTGTGTTAAGAACCATGTCACTGTTATCAGATTCTGTGTCTTAAAAAACAACAAAGTTTAATATGCCATTAGTTCACTCAATTATAGAGTCTCTTATGTGTGCTTGACAACATAGACCCCTCCTCTCAGCATTTTCATGTGTCCGTAGAAGAAATAAATACAAATAAGTGTGAGAAATACAGTAATAGAAATGCCTGCTTCGAAAGACGGTAGTGGACAAAGTGGTTGATTCTCACTGTGCTAGGCAACATGGACACACTGTCAGAGAGTTTAAGGAATGCATTCTGAAGGAATATTATAACCTGCTTAGAGTTTGAAAGGTTAAGAGGTATTTTTAGGCAAACGGAGGGAGGATGGATGTACTATGCTTTTAAGTTTCAATGTAGAGACAAAAGAGATGATGTAAAACATTGATCCAAGTTCAGCTGGAGACTTTAAAATCATGCTTTACTTCTCTTGCCTTTCCTCCTATTATGTCTGACTTTAAGATTTCCCCCACTTAAATAATTGGGTGACTGTCCTGCTGATTTATTAAATTGGCCAGTTTTCTCCGTGTTCTAAAACGTTTAACATTAGCCCTTTAACTGGGAGGAGTTGAGAGCTAGAACATAAAAAAACAAAACCAAAAACCGAAAAACCTTAGGTTTTTACCCTGGTCTTGAAATTCATTGGCATTTCAAACAGCTGAGGCCACAAATTGGTCCCTGATCATAGTGGTAAACTCCTGGTAAGACTTAATTTTTGTTTAAGAATTAATCACTAAACAGTATTAAGTCTCCTTATCAGCTAGTGTATTTTAATGCATTTATTTGTGTCAGGGAATCTTTGTTCTATTTATATAGGAATTTTAATAGATATTCATTAGAGGCCTATTAATTCATTTTACTTTTGCTGATAGTTCCAGGTTTATCTTAATGTCTAAATTAACCATCCATGTTAGTAGTTGCTGGGTCCCTCAGAACATTGGCACTAAGAACCAAGAAACTCTTAACCTTCCATGTGGGGAAGGAGTTAGACTCAAATAATTTTGAAGCCTGGAGTCCCTTAATTGGGAGAAAAGGAGCTAAGATGAAATGAACAAATAAATAAGTTTGAAATTTTTGATTTGGTTAAAAAATAATACAGAAAGGAATAACACCCTTCAGTGGTTACCAATTACTCTTAAGGTAAAGCTGAAAATTCTTAATATGACCTGTAAGCCCCTAAATAATCTGATAGCAGCATAGCTCACTTATCTCATCTCTTGTTACTTTTCCATTCATTATTCCTCCTCTTCCCTCTTGCTCTCTGCACTCCAGCCACACTGGTGTTCTTTTATTATCTTTTATAAATCTCTAGAAATAAATAACCAGTACTTTTAGAGATTTATTGTATCATTGTTTGAGTGTGATCTAGTTATAGCATAATGAATAATGCCTAGCAAGCTGTAGTACTTATTATATAGATGATGCCCAGTATGTACACTGACTTGAACTACAATAAATAACATGTCTGGCTTTTCACTCAGTCTCTTACAAGGATAGTTATGTGTAAGAAGCATTGTAATTCTTTCAACACTCTGCAGTACTTAGATTTTTAAAAAATTAGGTTTTTCCTTAGGGGTTTGAGCAGCATTGATTATGGTTCTTTGAAAGAGATATGTAGAAACCAGTAAAGGTTCATACAGTTAAAGCTATTAAAAATAGGTTAGGTGAAGTTTGATAGCTTATATGAAATACTTTGAAGGGGTACCTATATTAAAGTGATTTTTAACCTACTTTAATGAAAAGATGATAAAAGTATAGCTTTTAAAAGGAAAACTTGATTTCAGATGAAAGAAAAAGGGTTAGAGTGAAACAGACTTAGAAATATTCTAGGAAGTGAAGATGTTGACAGTAGTTCATCCTTGAAGACCTATTTTAAAGAGAAAATAGGAAAATATTAGTTGTGAAAAATATTTCATTGAATAAAGATGATTTTGGATAAGACTTCCAACTTGTTTCTGGTTGTGATTGTGTGATTGCCTAGTTTTATTTATTGTACTTATTTTCAGTGGGTCACATAGAATTGTTGACTCAATCCCTTTTTTTCTTTTTATGTGTGCCTGAGAGTGTCATTCATACCTGCATGAATGAAGGTTGTGCTTGTCTCTCTTTTCTTACAGTGACTGGCATAAGGGGCTCACATTTTAAGAATGAGATTTACTCATTTTTTGATTTTTTAAAAAAATTTACTTTTTAATATTTGCTTTTATTTGGAATTTGAGATAAAATATCTCATTTTATCTGAAGCCTTTAAAACTTTCACATGATTTTGGGACATGTGGGTGACTTAGTCACTTATTTTGATGTGCGTAATTACTTTTAATGGTTGTTTTCCAGCTACAGTTTATCCATATTTTTGTTAGTAATTTTTTTAATCCCATGATTTTGGAGAAAACCCTCCCTTTACCATTATATATGAAAAAGACATATATATATATATATATATATATATACATTCATTGCATATATATATAATATACATATTAATGTTTATATAAAATTAGCATTACTTATAAGTCTTGACCTTTGGATACCTCACTGATGAGTTGTTATAGGAAGGGACCTTGTGCAGTAGAAAATTCAACTGAAATGTATAAGGTAGAAATTTTGACTCTTGGCAGATGACTGAAAGTTCAATTCACTGTATCTGAATTTCTGGTGCATTTGACTTGGCTTTGGGTAGTATGGGCAAATGATAATGTTTATATAGAATAGTTGATAATGTAATGGTTACGAAAAAGAATTGCTATACATTGAAACAGAAGTTCAGTCAGTGGCTAGAAATGAATGCACCCATCCAGAGATAAGGACTTTTGTGAGCTTGTAGATGTTTGGGACCTCAGCTGTATGTTTTCTCTGCCCCTGACCTTCTGGCAGGGAAACCAGAGTTAGCTCAAGAAACCAACACAGAATCCCATTTTTGAGACCCAGGTAAATCCAGTGAGCGGGGGTTAAAAGTTTACTCTGAGGAATATCTGAATTAGAGCACAAAGCAGAAAGACTAATTCTCAGTTTTACCTGCTAATGGGACCTGAGTCCTTAATACTCAGCTAGACTTGAGGCTGAGCCTTTATTACTTGAGGCTGTTGGGGTTTGGAAAAGCAGGGATTCAACCTTAGGTAAGTTAAGTGACTTGCCCAAGATCATATTTTCAATTCGAGTTGGTATTAGAATTGTGATCCACATCTTAATGCTCTCTTCTTTTCTAATTTAGTGCTTTTGGCTATATAACACCATCTTGAATGTTAAGATTAAGTATAACCTCACACAAAGTATGATTATTGCTTATAAAATCTAAAAAATAACTTTGCAACTTGGAGAAACACTTTTGAGTAGTTGAATCTTGATATTATATAAATATGAAATTGCATAAAGAAAAAATTTGGGGGGCGACTGCTTTCAGCTCAGGTCATGATCCTGGAGACCCGGGATCGAGCCCCACATCGGGCTTCCTCCTCGGCGGGAAGCCTGCTTCTCCCTCTCTCAATCCCTCTGCTTGTGTTCCCTCTCTCACTGTGTTTCTCTCTGTCAAATAAATAAAATCTTTAAAAAAAAAAAAGAAAAAAATTGGTATGGTTTTATTATTTATTTTACTTTCATTTTCATCCCATCATAATTAGCTTGCCACATTTTATTGACCTTTTAACAATATTAGGGTTAAGTGTTGAATGGATGCTAATGTCTGAAATGGTAGTCAGAAGAGTTGGGCCTCTTAAAAGTTATATATTTGTATAATCTTGACCATGGTGGAATTTATATTCTAGTGAAGATCAACTTGGTTTTAGAAGTGATCTGTGACAGACTTAACTTTTACAGTTGCTCTTTTGAATTGTTGTAGTAATAATTAATGAAACAAGAGTGAGAACCTACAAATTGTCCTTATTTTATAAATGAGGAAACATACCCAGGGGTTATGAGAATAGAATGATAGGGACACATTAGAAAATCATGCTTTTAAATTTGTATGATTTGTATATTTAACAGATTGGATTTTAGAAAAGCTTACTCTTACTTTTAAGTGTTTATAAGAATGTGTGTGTTTTCTGATTATAATAGCATATATGCTCATTGAGATCATTTTGAAAATTTATGTGAAAGAAATTAAAAATTAACAGTAATCTCATCACTCTATATTAATCACTGTAAATACTCCAATATATTTGTTAATACTGTTATTTATGTTACTATTCAAAATGCTGTGGAAGCAAGACCACTGGACTACAAATAAGGAAACTTGTATATTCTGCCTGCCCACTATTTCAGATGTTGGCTTTGGTTGTAGGGTTCATTGCCCTTTTTTTTTTTATCGTGAAGAATCCCTTTTCTTACCCTTTCTTCTTTACCATTTTCTACTAAATTATTTTTAATAAATACTACTTTGATTTATAGGGCATAAATAGTTTAACAATACTGCATTTGTCTACACTCAGTGAAGAATGTTAGCTAATACACTTTTAATTCTGGGGTACATAGTATGTGAAGGCTTTTTGAAGTATTAAAAATGGTTGAGCATCACTCATTTGACTCTGTAAAGGCCCAGGGTCTCCATGAAGGTGGCAGTTAGAGTAGATGGACTATAGTGAAACCCTTTACAGGGTAAAAATGCTGATACTGTGATTCCCTTGCACGTTGGTATGACCTCTTTCTTCTTTATTATTATTATTCCTCAAATGGTAATTATTTTGTTTTTTCTAGACCAGTAAGCTAATATATCAAAAACTGTTGCACATGAGTATAGTTATTTTAATGTGAATAATTTATGAGTTATGAGACATGATATCACTCAAAGTTATCATATTCTTTTGCCTAATATCTATTTTATGAGAAACTGAAAGTAAATATATTTGTATTTTTACCAACCTATTCCAATCAAATATTACTGAAGCTGCTGTCAAAAAATGTTTTTATATTTTAAGGTTCTCCCTTTGAGGTTGAGTACAATGTAGCTGTTTTTCAAAGTTGCATTGATTGTTGTAATTTTTGGCAGCATGTCCATCAGTTTCTACTCTCTGATGCTTGTATGTGGTACTAACAGTGTTAAGTACCGACAAAAGGATTTTCTGGTATCTTACAGGTTTTACATTTTCTTGCTTAGTGCCAACTCCCGCTTACATTATTATATTGAAACCAATGAAATATACATAATGATACCTTTTTCACAGTGCCATTTGGCTTACTTTTGCCTCTTTTATGTAGACACACCTCCAGTTTCATGCATATCAGATCTTTTTCAGTGTAGATCTGATAAAATCATATAACTATAAACAGCACGTCTCTTACCTTACTGTAGTATTAGAGAAATATTATAAAGGCTTATTCTGACCAAAAAAAAAAAAAGACTGAGTTAAAATTTAGTTCTGAATTTATTCTTTAATAATTTCTTTATAAGACTAGTATTTTAAGATGTTTTTTGATTAATGAAAGTTATTTAATCCATTGTTTTTGTTCCTTCACTCACCCAGGGATGACAGTTATATAAAAAGGGGGCATAGAAATTAAGTTTACAGTTTTTGCAATTTTAGTTAATACTTTAATAATAAAATAACATTTTAATTAATATTTTTGATACTTTTATTATTTTTATTATTGGTTTTTGTTTGGCTCAACTTTTTGAAATGTGAGTTCAGATTTGAGAATTAAAATACGTTTAGTAATTAAAATGAGTTGTGTTCAGTTTGATACAAATGCTATTCTTCTGGTAACACTAGATACCTTGAGGTTATTTCTAAGCTATGTTCTTCTTGTAGTTCTGCATGTCATTTTTCCGTGGGCATTGCTCAACATACAAACCTCTGCATACAAGTTTTCTCTCCTGTCAACTTGGTATAGTGCAGTGATTCTGTATGTGGTCACCAGTTATTGTATACTTATTATTTGCCAGACACTATGATGGGAAATAGCAATTAAACAGCAGTTACTTGGCTTTTGTGCGCCTGGGTGGCTCAGCCGGTTAAGCAGTTGCCTTTAGCTCAGGTCATGATGCCTGGGTCAAACCCCACATCAGGCTCCCCGCTCAATGGAGAGCCTACTTCCCCCTCTCCCTCTGCTGCTCCCCCTGCTGTTCTCTCTCTGTCTCTGTCTCTCTCTGTCTCTCTCTCTCTCTCTCACACACACACACACACACACACACACACACATAAATAAAATCTTTAAAAAATACTTAGGTCACATTAATCTAGTTATAGACAGAAATTGAAAAATGGCAATTATACATAGATAATTGCTTTCATAAAGATAAGCACAAGATATACTGTTTAGGAAATGGCACTGAATTGGGGGATAGGTTAGAAGATGTTTTCCTTTAAGAAATAACTCTTGTGCAGAATCTGGTTACCCAGACAAAGGGGATTAAAAAGGGCATTTCAAGCATGTGCAGAAGCTTAGCAATGTGAGAAAACACCCTTTTCTTTCTTTGTCCCGGTTTTCTCCATAATGGGATCTTTTTCCATAAAAAAGTTTCTTTGTATTCTCACTGTTTCCATCCAGTTCCTTTACAACCCTACCTGAAATCTAGAAGCTTTTTCTTTTTCCAAGTTCATTGTGCCTCAAAATGAGCAGAGATTCTGGTGTTCCTCAGATATTTTGCTTCTAGATCAGTTTTTAAAGTTATTTTTCCAGCAGTCCCTTTCTACTTCGATATCGTGCTTTACCTACAACATCATCCTTGTTCCATTATCTATTAACCTATAGAATATTCCTCAGGGACTTCTGTCACCATTTTCCTTTGTGGTCTGTCTTCTAGGAGTCATGGATAATTTCACTGCACAGGTAAAAGTTTCCTGTAGAGTAAGCTTCTCAGTTCATTCTTGTTCCAGCTACTTACATTTTCATACAACTCTAGCAACTGGCTAGCTGGACATCAAACTTTGGAATCACTAGAGCTACTGTCTTAAAAATCTTGAATGCTATAATTATTTATTCTGATATGAACATATCTTTTATGTTTTCAATTCCAATAACCCGACTTTTGCTCTGACATCGGGTTTCTTAAATCTCTGCTGCATTCTTCTTTCTACCAAATTCAGATCTAATTGAATATTATTAACAGATATGCAGATATGTGAGTCTTTGGCTTATTTGGCCTTGGCACTCTTATTTTTTGATAATCTTCTAAAAATACGTACATGTATATTCTGTCTTAGTTGTAAGTTAGCCTGGCAGTGATGGGGAGAAAATTCCATAATTATATTGATTGGTTTATTAGAAACCCATATTTTTTTAAAAGATTTTATTTATTTATTTGACAGAGAGAAACATAGCCAGAGAGGGAACACAAGCAGGGGGAGTGAGAGAGGGAGAAGCAGGCTTCCCGACGAGCAGGGAGCCTGATGTGGGGCTCGATCCCGGGTCTCCAGGATCATGACCTGAGCCGGAGGCAGTTGCCTAACCAACTGAGCCACCCAGGCGCCACCTAGAAACCCATATTTTTAAATATTATCTAGCTTCTTAGTGTCTCCCAAGAATTTTTTTTAAAGATTTTATTTATTTATTTATTTGACAGAGATCACAAATAGGCAGAGAGGCAGACAGAGAAAGAGAGGGAAGCAGGCTCCCTGCTGAGCAGAGAGCCCGATGTGGGGCTCGATCCGGGGACCCTGAGATCATGACCTGAGCCAAAGGCAGAGGTTTAACCCTCTGAGCCACCTAGGCACCTCACAATAATTTTTTAATGGTTTTAGTTTTGGTATATATGCTTTCAGACTTTTTCCAGTACATATGAAGACTGGTGAGCAGATGTGCTGTAGTAAGGTGAATTCAGATATTATGCATTTGGTAATTATCTTGTTTCTCATCCTGTCCCCATTCTCAATAATAAACTAATACTTGTGAGTCACTCTCCTACTTCTGATCTAGAATAACACCAGTATTGTTGAAGCTCCCTGTATGTAACTTCCCAGTACTTTCTTCAGAGTAACTAATTTTGGATATTACATTTATACTTATCATTCTTTTCCTTTTCATGTAGTTTTAAAAACATGTATATGTATATGTGTGTACATCAGCTGTTTGTTGCTTAGTTACGATTTTTAAAAAATAAGCTTTATAAAATGGAAGCCTATATGTGATTTTTTCAAAAAGTTTTTTTTTTTTTTTGACTCAACATCATGGGTTTGAATTCATTCGTTTGATTATCTTAAACCTCAGCACAATGCTCTGAGATAGCTACTACTATTATCCAGACCTTCTAGATGCGGAAGCTGAGCACAGATGTATATTTAAGTTACTTGCATAAGCTTATACATCTAATTAGTTTCAGTGTCTAGATTTTAACCCAGGAAGTCTATCTCAGAGTCCAGACTCTTAGCCATTACATGGTGTTTACATTCAGTGCTAATCAGGGATAAGTCTGTGTTTATCTTTTTGTGTCTCTCTATATATTTACTATATTTAAAATACCAATAGATATCTACAGCGAATTAAGAATCAGATGGACAGTACATTTCTCTATCAGCAATATCAGATTCCATAAGACAGTACACTGATAAAATGACTAAGGGAAAATAACTTTGAATGTACCAATGTCTTATCCAGACAGATTAACATTTTAGAATAAGATAGAAATAAAGACAATTTTAGGCATACAGGGACACAGAAACTGTCCTGTCTGTGCATCACTGCTGAAAGAATTAGTAATGATGTACTTTAGCAAGAAGAGCAGTGAACCAAGGTAAAATAGTGGGATGCAGGATGTAATGATGCACAAAGAAAGCTGTAAAACATACTGTTAAGTCTAAATAGAATTGAAAAAGTTACATAGGAGTTGGGAGAGGAAAAAGTATAGAAGAGAACAAAATAGTAAGCTATGTTTCTGGTCCTTTTTCCTTTTTCTGGCAAAGGTTAGATACACTTGCTAAGGTCAGGTTTGGCTAGGAAAAAAGAACCATAATAACCTACATTTCACTAAGCATTTAGCATATAGTAGATGTTTTGTAAAGATTTTACATGGATTATAAGATATACATATACCTTGAATATGAGTACACACTTGTGAAGGTATGTGTCAGCCCCTCCTGTCTTTGTTTCCCTCTGTTTTAGACAACCAATGTTTTAAGTGTGCATTCTAATTCTCTATCAAACTATTATTCTGAGGAGGATATCTCTCTGCCTATTGTTACACGTTAGGAGCTGTAAAGTGTGTATTCCTTGGTCTAAAGAAATGACTATCAGCTGTCCAAATTGGTGCAATATCGTCTGTTCTGGTTCTTTTATAGTACTCTTGAGCATTTACATCTTTCCCTGAGTAAACAAAGCCCAGTCCAGAGGCAATGTCTGTTTCCGTCAGGACCCCCCATTTGTAGCCTCCAGTACTACTAACATAGGTCTGATTTGCCAGCTGTGATTAGGGCCTTCCCACTAGGGAATCTTCCACATAGTTCTCTGTTGACTCTGTCTCACTAGCCAGCAGAACCATTTTTATTGTCATCTTATGCTTCAGAGAGTATAACAATAACATATTTAGATTTAGCCCATCTCTGCATTGCTGTAATGTCCCCATGTCTACTCATTTCATGGGCCCAGATGGCCAACCCAAGTGAGCACACAATGATATCTGCTTATTGATTCCAGTCACCTGAATCTGGAAGAGAGTTCTTCTGATGGCCTTCCACATGTCCTACTCTAATGCATCCCTGATATTCCAATAGTGACTTCCATAGGGCCATGCCTGATATGAACATTCCTTGTATAAGTCAAGTTTCCATTGCCCTCTTGCCTGACCATAGGGGCAGGCCACTGGCTATTGCCTATGAGTCAGTAAATACCCAAACATAGTGGCTTTTACCAGTGTTTAATTCTTCCATCACCCCTAGGAAAAATGCAATTTGATGTACCAAGCTGATCTATTTTTACCTTTTCTTCACTCAGAGTAGTGATCTTCCAAACAGGATGTTGTCCATTCACCTTGGAATTGCTGTCCACAAATCAAGTAGCTCTTTGTTGATCAATCAAGAACTGTTAATATGGCACTGTCCAAGTGACAATAGAATCCAGTACGTTCTCACACATTTTCAGTCCATCCTAGGGGAAAAGAGACTCCCAGCTCCCGAGAACTTCCTCCTTGCATTTCCTAGGTAGCATGATCCTGTATAAGCCATATTCATTTTTTATTATGTTCCTCTTCTGTATACTGCCATCCCCATTAATGTTTCTCTGACATCATCCTAGACGTTATGGCTATTTCAGGTTTCAAGATCATTTTATGTTCTTAAGTCATAGGGGTGGCTTCAGTAAGTAATGTCCAATAGCAATGTAGTGAATACCCCTCAAATGGAAATTCTCTAGTCCAGTGTTCTAGTAGTCATTGCTGGGAGGCACTCACAGGCTTTTGCCCTAAGCCCTTGTCTGTGCTCCACATGGCGCTATTGCACAGAGCATTTGCTGCTACCTGCACTCCAGCTTCTATTCCACGATGTGTGGACTCAGGCAGTCTTACTGGTTCCTATTTAGCATGTCCAGTTAATACTGCTTGAAGGGCAAGACTTATATGCCTTGTGGTTTTCAAGGGGAAATGTTTCCCAGTCCAGTCAGATATAATGTCTATCTCCATAATACAATCCGATAAAAAAGATGCAACCATTTCATATAAAAGCCTGTGCAAACATACCAGTTCTGCTACAAACGCTCACCTTAATTCCATCAGCTCCTATATTCCTGATGTAGCTTCTGTTAGGACTTTATCTATAAGTTTTGGTTTTTGTAATACTAGATAGGGTGAGGTGTTCCCCAGCCAGACATAATATCCATTCTCATTAAATGTTCAGGTAAAGTTGATACAGATTTTTTATGTCATAACTGCTTAAACATTCCAACTTTCATGTTATATCATGCCATCCATTATATTTTTATGCTCTTTTCATCTAATTTTAGCCCAGATCAGGGCTTTATCAATTGGTTTTAATACCACCATTTGTAGGATTTCTGTATAAAGGAGTTTTGGAAACTTATCTTTTTTTATCCTCCTAACATTTTACCCACTCTAATGTGAAAGTCTTTGGGTCCCCAGCAAGAGATTGAACCAAGGGACCCTGCCATTTTGTGCATCTTTATTTTGATTAAAATGCTTAACAACTGTCCCAAGGTATTGCAGATCAGGTTTCTCATTCTCATCTCATAACTTCTGCCTTCTGACTTTTAAATTTTTTTCAAAATGTAGTAAATTGAGTGGATTTGTTTGGGTCTCTGTAATGTTGGCAGACTAACAGAGGATCTGGCCCACCCGGCTTTTGGTAGTGCTATATTAAAACCTGTATTTTAACCTCATCACTATATATTTTATTTATCCCATATCTTAATAACCACTTAAAGATTTCTACCCTTTTAGGATGAATCCTGTGAATCTCCCCTTTTTGATGATTCTTTGCTTCGTCTCTATCAATATTTGCTTTATTCATCTTACTCATTAATACCTGTTTAAAAATTTCCAGCTTGTCGGGAAAAGTCCCTTGACTCTGCCTTCAGCCTTTTCCCATTCTCTAATTAACCTAATGTTTTTATTAGCATCTGTAAAACCCATAAGGGAAAGCTGAGCCACCAAATGCAATAAAGCTCCTAGAACTGTTTTTCAGTTTTGCAGTAAACAGGTTGTTTGAGGAGGCCATGTGAAAGAGTCCCCCTTAACTGCATTTCCGCAACCTGGGTCATGGGTATATTCCAGTGGTGAGTGTTCCTGGTCATCACAAAGATAGTCTTGTATGGTTTGTATGCTAAGCATATCAGCGGCTTCATCTGGGGTGTTCCACTTAGCATTTATGGGGAGTGATAGTCTCTCCGCTCTCTGAGGGTAAACAGACTTATAGTGGCTTTTATCCAGTCTACCATGCTGGCTCTTCTCTCAAGAATAATTTCCCGTGTGTATGTCTAGATTACTGAAAGCCATTTGTGATTTTTCCATAGTGAGATATGCTCTTCCAACTCCACATCATTCAAGACCAGACAGTCCTCCTAAATTAGTCATTCTTATAATCCAGTTTATTAAATGTTTTTCAGGACACTGATGACACCAGTTTACAAAATGAAACAACTTCACACTATTTTCATTACTTCCCTTTTTTTGTTTTCCCTCCATGTGGACTACCTTCTTGGTAACCAAAGGTCTTAGAGGTACTCTGCATAATTTTTCCTTTGGGGAGTGGATTTGAAGCTAGTGCCTTAAGCCCAGACTGGCAGATATTTGATCTTAGTCTATCATCAAGGTCTAACTTAGCACTTTTAATGTTATTTTAGCTATTAACAGATAACAATAACCAAGAGATCATATATTTTGTCTTTTTCTTATTAGTTTGCATTTCTTTATGCATCCAGGGAACCAACTCCCAGGGAGTTAGATTCATCTGTAAATTCCTTTGTTAACTTTTCCCCTTAGCAACTGAGCACAGCCTGTAGCTGCTGCTCCATACTATGGGTGACAGATGGCCATCTAGGAATCAGTTTCTTCATACCCCACACTTTCAACCTTTCCTTTCCCGAACCACAGGTTTCTGTGAACCAAGCCCATTCCAGCCGGTCTCATTTCTCTGCCTATATTTCTGAGACCGGTTCAGATTCTTATTCCAAATCTGATGTGTGTTTTTCTCTATACCACAAAGCAGTAGTTGACTCAGTTTGGACACTGTCTACTTGGAGATTGTGTCAGCTCCCACAGGTTAAGGGTTCAGTCCTAGAAGGCTGCCTGCTACCGACCCACAGATGCCATTTGTAAGTCCAGGTTGTCCACCTTTGCTTTTCATCAACTGGCTGTAGATTGGAGGCTCCAACGGCCCCTTCCTTGGGTTCAATTAATTTGCTAGAGTGGCTCACAGAACTCGGAGAAACAATTTACTTGCTAGATTACCAGTTTATTACAAAAGGATATAACTCAGGAATGACCAAATGGAAGAGATACATTGGGCAAAATATGGGAAAAGGGGCATGGAGCTTTTGTGTTCTCTAAATGTGCCATTGTCCCTGAATCTCTGGGTGTTCACCAACCTGGAAATTCCGTGAACCCATCCTTTTGGGATTTTATAGAAGCGTTATTACATATGCATGATTGATGTAGTCTTTAGCCATTAGTAGTGATTGAACTAAGTCTTTTACCCTTCTTCTAAAGATTTTATTTATTTATTTATTTATTTATTTATTTATTTATTTGACAGAGAGAAACACAGTGAGAGAGGGAACACAAGCAGGGGGAGTGAGAGAGGGAGAAGCAGGCTTCCCCGCCGAGAGCAGGGAGCCTGATGTGGGGCTCGATCCCGGATCACTGGGATCATGACCTGAGCGGAAGGCAGTTGCTTAACCAACTGAGCCACCCAGGCGCCCCTCTTACCCTTCTTCTCTCCCTAGACCCCTGTTGGGGAATGGGTGGGAGGTCTAGAATGAAAGTTCTTAACCCTTTAGTCCCAAGATTGGTTCCCCAGACAACCAATCCTCAATATTAGGTTACCTAGAGGCTTCCTCATAGTCACCTCATTAACATGACAAAAGATACTTTTATTTCTTATGTTAGGAAGTTTTAAGGATTTGAGGAGCCTATACCATGAATGGGAACAAAATACAAATACATATATATTTAATTATAAGTCACACTATCACATCAGGTCAGCTCTCAGAAAGTAGAAACTGTAGTACATTCAAGTACAGAGACGTACACATAAATAATTGGGAGATTTTAACACTTCCCTCTCCATCCAAGGAAGATCAAATTCATGAAATTTAGCAAGTGTACTGAGGACCTTAAAATGATCAAGAATGGATCCTATTTATATCAAACTCTAAATGCTGACATTTTAGTAGACCATATTTTTTTAAGTGCACATGGAACATTAATGAACATTGAATGTGTTAGAAGCCAACAAAAAATCTCAGAATTCCAAAGGGAAATGATAAAAACTGCCTTCTCTGATCACAATGCAAAGTGTTAGGAATGAATAAACTCAATCCAAAGCAGTAAGGAGTAGAATGATTCACAGAAAACCCTGGATAAGCACCATCAGGTGACAGAACTAAAACAATTTGGTAATGAATTTGATGTCCTTCATTCAAAGGAAAACAGTCCATGGATTGGGGGAGTAAAGTACCTCACAACCAGTGGAGCACTCTTCCTGAGGAATTTTAAGAAGGATTTTTATAGAGCATTAATAGCTGCATTTTAGAAACAGGGCATGATTGGCTGAGGTTGCATGTCTGACCTTATTTTGAAAAATTAAGCAGCAAGGCAGTAAGTACAGAGTCCAGAATCGGCTTGGCATTTGGGAATGGGATGACTGGGTATTTTGCATTTCTGGTCAAGAGTAGCATTTACAGGAATACAGAATCAGTTTGCTAAAGTAGTGTTCTGGGCAGAGATGCCTAGAATTTTTTTTTTTAAAGAATTTATTTATTTGAGAGAGAGGGAGCAAAATCATAAGTGGGGGTGGAGGGGAGAGGGAGACAGAAAAGCAGACTCCCCACTGGGCAGGGAGCCTGATGCAGGGCTCAGTCCCAGGACCCTGCTGAAGGCAGATGCTTAACCAACTAAACTACCCAGGTGCCCCAAGAAGTTTATTTCATCTTGGGCCAGGAATTTATTTCAACAACAGAAAACATAGATGATAGAGAAAAATTGATATATTAGTTATCAAAGTAAGTGACAGTACTGTGTGTGTGTGTGTGTGTGTGTGTGTGTGTGTAACTACATGATTGAGATTATAATGTGGGTGAGAAAATAAAACTCTGTATATAATTTTTACAAGAGATTGTAAATTGTAAATGGATAGCAAATGAACCAGATAATTAGCAGTCCTCATCCCCCTTTTCCCACCTCCCCAAAACACTAATTAAATATTACAAATATGGCTTTAAGATAAAAAGGATAAGACAGTCACCAACTGATTACATTTTCATTTATTAATGTGGAAAGAATGTCAGTAATTTTAATTCCACTAAGTATGTGATTGTTGGTATGTACCTTTATAGTTACACTGTGAAATTCTCATCCATGTACATTTTATTCCTTAACTTGAATTTTGGTCTGACTTAGAGTTAGTTAGGTTGCTTTATCTTCTAATCTAGATCTAAAGGCTGTGTTTCTATCTTCTGTGAATTGCAGGATGTTTGAAACGTTTGCTGTGGTGAGAAAGGAAATTAAAGGAAAAAGAAAAACAATGGACTCTTAGACTGGTGTATGTCACTACCACTGACAAGCTTTGTTATTTCCTCTTGAGAATTTACTTGTTTCGTTAATGCCCTTTAAGGCCCTCTTGTGCCATTTGGGAAGCAATTCTTTTGTTAAGTTAGGGATATCTCCATATTTTGCCTCTATAGAAAATACCAGTGCACTGTTTGATTTACACGTAGCTTATTTCTTTCAGCAAGTCTTTCATTAAATAAAACAGTCATGGTATTTCCAGTGGGTGAATAACATGATAAACGTCCTGGCTGATTAAAGATCCAAATAAAGAGAAGTTAGAATATACAATGTTTGCCTAGACCTTAGAATTACTTATTTAAAAAGAGAGTAATAGAACAAAGTATGTGAATTTGCAAAGTTGATACAATGCAATTATGTACACGATAGAATCAAAATAGAGCTTTATCTTTAAAGAATCTTAAGAGAATTAAAAGGGATTCAGTGTTTTATCACAACACTGTCTTTCCCAATTTTTCTGAGATCAGACGAGATTGGGCACTGTTTAGGGTGGTATGGCTGTAGATGTCTTTCTCAATTTTTCATTACTTCATTTATTATATACTATGCATTCTGCTAATGTTGAGTACCATCTGTGTGCCAGGCATTGTACTAAGTGTTACAGGTGAAATGGTGAACTGCATTTTGGGACAATTAAAAAAAAAAAAAAGTTTTATCAGGATTTGTTCTTGAGTATCTTTTCAAGGATTTTTATATAATTAAATAGTCTTGAAAGAGATATTCACAGGGCACAGGACAGACTTATTTCTTAACCATAATAATAAAGGTATCTCTGTCTAAGCAAAAAATTGGTCAGGCTTGCCACAGCCCCTTTTAAAAGATTGAGTTTCTGTGTGTGCACCGTCACTTGGGCTTACCTATGCATCAGCCCTGTGGACTTTGGAGGACAGAGGGAACCAATGCAAGCAGGAAGCTTATACAACCTGTTGTGCTTGAGTAGTAAAATCCTTTGTGACCAGGGAACTACCTTTTTTTGCCAGCATTAATGAAACTGGCTACTTTGTTAGCTTGCAAGTAGAAGATCTCAGACCTTTCATAGTTCTGGGCCCAGTAGAGACTGGGCTTTGATCTTAACAGGATTTGTTTTCTAGTGGAGGAAATAGTAAAACAGTTAATTTACTATATACTGTAGTATTGTTATGAAGAAGCACAGTTTGTGTGGAATCACCTAGCAGGAGCACTTAACCCAATTAACCTGGTTAGGGAGAGTCAGGAAAGCATTCTGGAGAAAATAACATGATGAGAACTGGAGGATGAAAGTAAGCTACCTAGGGAAAAAACAGGGAAAAAGGTACACTTATTAAGTTAATAAGTAACTTTTCTTTGTTTTGTGTTTATGAGTTACCTTGCTATCACATGTTAAACTCCTGAAAGATAGGCACCATTTCATATCCCCCACATGTTTCATTCTGTATTAGATCTTCATGTGTAAGGTATATTTCTCCATTTCTTGTAAGCTGCATTTAGTTAAGGTGTTTTTTTTCTTTTGCCCTAAAAAATGTATGCAGTTTGACAATCCTTGTTTTTAAATTGGAGTATTTAGTTTCTTTACAAGTAATATAATTATTTATGTGTATGGATTTAAACATACCATGTTTGCCTTGTCTGTTTAGTTTGTTTTTCTTCACCTTTCTTGACTTCTTTTGGATTTAAATATTTTTCGTGATTATTCTACACCCCTATTAAGTTTTAGAAATATATTCTTTTGCTCTTCTTTTAGTGGTTACCCTGGATATTATATTAATTAAAGGGTAAAATAGATCCATTTAGTGCTCTTGTTTTCATTTATCTTAATATTTTATATCTTTTAAACCTTTCTTGGCATTGTCATTATTGATGCAAACAGTAAGTGATTATTTGGATTTACCCATATATTTTTCCTTGCTTTTATTTCTTCCTACATCTCTAAACATCCATCTGCAATTTTTTATTTTCTGCCTAAAAAATACATTTTAGTATTTTCTTTGTTGAAAGTCCCCTGGTTATAATTGTGAAGCTTAATTTCTTTAAATAACTTTAAAATTTCTTTACCATTATACATTCAAATAGTGTTTCTGCCTTATTTCTTCCTCCTATCCTTCTAGAAGTCTACTTATACATATGATAGACCTATTCATTATATTCTACATCCTTTCTTCCCCTCTGCTTTCACCCTTATTTTACTATTTGCATATGTCTGAATCTTAATACATTTCTAGTTCACTAATTCTTTTTCCAGTTTTATATAATCTGCCATCAAACTCATCATTGAATTTCTGAATTCAGTTATTTTTCAGTTCTAGAAAGTACATTTTATACTCTTATGGTTTCCTGTTAGTTGCTGAAATCCTCAGTCTTGTTTTTTTTTTAATTCCTGCAACATATTAGTTATGATTAGTTAAAATTTTGTGCCTGATAACTCTTTTCATCTGTGTGTTGAAGTGAACACATCTAGTCACCTAATATGTCTCTTCTTTTCCTTGGCCTTCATTCCCTCTTTATATTTTAGTAGTATGATTGGCTGTTTTTGATTGAGGCTTGAATCCAGTACCTTTGGATGCTGTTACTTTCTTCCAGAGAAGAGGGCTTTTGGTTCACCCTGGCACCTAGGCCTGAGACCCCAGCAGTCTCTGACCCCAGCCAGAATCCAATCAGAAAGTGAGATGATTTGAATTCAATTCATGTTACATATAATTCACTATAGCCATATTAAAGGATACGATTCAGGATGCTTATAATGTTGCATAGCCATCAGCATTTTCTATTTTCAGAATATTTCCATCACCCCAGAGAGAAACTCTTGTACCTCCGAATTCCTGATTCTTCCATCCTGTGGCAACTACTAATTTACATCATAATCATACAATATGTAGGGGTTTTTTGTTTTTGTTTTTTCTGTTTGTTTTTTGTGTTCCTGTGTCTGACTTCTTTCATTAGCATATTTGGGCTATTTTCTTTTCTACTCTTGGTGAATAGCTTTTCAATGTAGCAAGCAAAAAGCTTGGAGTGTTTGAAAGGGTTCTTCCTTTGTGAAGTCTCTAAATCATAGTTTTTCCATGGGTATGTCAAAATTTATATTCACGTTCTCGGCCTTTCCACTATTGCTTTGAAGTGGGCATTTGCCTTGAAGTGAAAAATATCTTTAATTCTGGGCTGGGCTTATTTCTGTGAGCTTTCTTCCTCTCTGGATCTGACTTTGCAATTCCTCATTGTCTTGGCAGCTATCTGATGTCTTCAAATATTGTTTTTATATTTTGTCTACCCTTTAAAATTCTACTTGGTAGCACAATGGGATTGGGCTCTGTAAATTTTGCTGAAGGACTAAATTCCTTTATTCAGCTAGTATTTATTGAATGGCAAATATATACCAGGTATTGGAGATCATAGCAAACATACAAAGTGGGTAAGGGTCTCTGCTCTCATGGAGGTGGCAGTTTAGGGAGAGGCCATAGGAAATAAATACTCACCTAAAATATATAGTATTTCAGATGGTGAAACTTTATGGAGAAAAATAATGTGGATAAGGATAGATTTCTGGAGTATTAGCTGTTTTACGTAAAGTGGTTTAAGGAAGGCCTCTTTGATAAGGTGACATCTAAAAAGAGACTTGAGGGGAGAGAACCAGGTGGAGACCATGACAGGCAGAGAGAACAGCAAGTTCCACAAATGAATGGAGAATGTCAAGATTGTGGCTGAAGCAGAGTGAAGTTGATGGATTAGATCTAAGACATGAAGGATGGGGCAGATTTTGCAAAGTGCTGTACAAGTTTGGATTTTATTGGAAATGAGTTGGGAAGCCATTGGAATGTTAGGAGCAGGATAGATGTTTTATCTGCTAAGTACTCACAGTGATCCTGTTAAAACTGGTATTGAGAATAAAGCCTGGATGATGAGGGTAGATGAGAGAAACCAATGAACAGATTCTTTCAGTAACTGAGACAAGAGATAGATACTTTGTTTCACATTATGGTGGTACCAGTACAAGTAGTAAGAATTGATTAGATTCGAGATGTCTTTTGAAGGAAGGACTAATTGCTAGCTCTTTGGAATTAGGCATGTAAGAAAGAGGAGTCAGGATAACTGAAACTTTTGTACTGATAATTGGAAGGATGGACGGTTTATTATTGACTGATACTGGAAAGTTTGCTAGAAGATGTAATATGAGGGTGGGATGGGAAGAAAATCAGGAATTTCTTCTTGACCTTTTTAAATAGATGCCCATAACCCATATAAGAGAAGATGACAAGAAATTTTTTGATAGATGTGGCTGCAAATAGTTGAATCAAAGATACACATTTGTGAATCAATAGTATCTAGTTGGTATTCAAAGCCATGAGAATAAATGACATTATCTAGGAATGAATAAGGACAGAGAAGGGATACAAGTACTAGGACCAAGGGTAGTTCAGCTTTTGTAGGTCCTAGGGATGAGGATTCAATAAAGAAAAGTAAAGAAATAGATTGGTGGCTTGAAAGATGAGGTGGAGTCAGTGATTTTTTTTTTTTTAAGATGGGTTAGATTTTAGTGGATTTGCATGCTGATGAGACTGGTCCAGTAGAGGGAATGATCCAGCTCCTGATGAGGCAGGGATACAGATGTCTGGAACAATTCTTAGAGCTATTTACTTGAGAAGAGAATGGGCATGGAGTATGGAATGCACAGGTGGAAGCATTGGCTATTAAGAAGGTAGAGGAGGAACAGTGCAGTATCCCCCAAATGAAGATGGCACTTTGAGATCAGAAAAATGAAGCAGGCAACTCCATACAGTTTTTTTTTTTTTTCCATACAGAGTTTTATTCAGGGTGACTTACTGACAGGGAAATCAGGTGGATGGCAATCCATGGTAGCTGTGTAATTATTCTCCACAAAATCTGGACCTTAGTTGACAGATTTTATAGAGTGAGGGTACAACAGAGGGCATTGTAGTGAGTCAAAGGGTTAGTTGACCTCTAAGCTTTAGTTAGACCTTGTGGCACCACCTGTGAGTCAGAAAAGGGAAAGACTATGTCTGGGACAGATTCATGAAAGGCCAGAACATGCCTCTCCCCATCCTGACTTGTATACTAGTATATTAGTATATTAATCTTCCAGGGGCCTGGAACATATAATAGCCATAAAAGAAGTCATGGAGCCAGCATGAAGAAGATGAAAGTCTAGAGGTGTAGTCAGTGTTATTAGCACTCTTACAGTTGGGTTTATATATGAGTCTGGAGAGGTCATTCATAAGAAGAGGTGAGAAGGAAGATGATATGGGTATACCTGCAGAGTTAATGTGGTAAAAGATGGCAAAGTTATTTCCTAATCGCTTTTATGTTATTAGTGTGAAAGGAAGCTAGCCATCCCTAGAGTAAGGATGGCAAAAGAGGTCTTAGAAGTTTAAGCAGAGAAGAAAAGTTATAAAATAGTCATATAAGAAAGTAAATAGTCTTGGGAAGAAGTATAGGATGGAAGAGGAGCACTGAGATAAAGTCACTTTCTCATATATAAATTTAAAAAGAGTTTAGATCCATCTCTAAAGTTTTTATTGTTGAGGAGGAAAAATTTTCCCTCTTCTCTCTTTCAACAACTTGGGGCTTGTGAAGTTAACTGACAAACGAGATTAACAGAAGAAAACAAATACAAAATGTATTGGTATTTTTACATGTATGGTTCACAGAAATGAAGTGAAACTCAAAGAGATATTATTACCCTTCTTGATGAAGGAAAGAGGATTTGGAATCCAAGGGACAATGTATTGTGGGGAAGTGACTAGGAAATACATGGGCAAGCTAATGGAAGATAAGATAAAAGTTATTTTGGTAGAATCTGTGCAGACTCATTTTGGTGTGTGCTTTCCATTTCCAAGAATAAAGGTTGCTCTTCTCATCCTAGCACAGGCGAGGTGGGATATTTATGCCAGTTTCACAAAGATAAATTTATGCCCTGCTTTTAGGCAGATTATGCAAGAACAGAATATTCTTCCTGTGTTTTTTTGCTTATTAACTGCCTTCAGCTTAAAATAATTCTTATGCCAGAGTAGTGTATTTTGGGTGACATTTCCTGATTCCCTTCAGTATGAATAAGTGTTGACTACCACACCCCGAATACTATACAGATTATTGCTTTTATTTGCTGACTGACTTACTTAAAAGCAACTCTTTGATATTGATATAAACTGAATTGTATGTAAATATATTAGTTGATGTAAATGTGACATAAAACTGCAAACTTTGTTTCTAGCAAAACTTATTTCAATACTGATTATGGTATATATTTCAAGCCATATATTAAGGAAGTTGATTGCCTACTGGGAATTCCTGTGTGAACTACAGACTGATCTTAATACTCTTAGGAATTTCTAAGAGATACTTACAGAGGCTGAGCTTAGGTTTGTATCTTCATTTCAGGAATTATTTATTGATTGATGTTTAACTTGAACTTAATTAATTCTTCACAGTTATATTATTGTATTTATAAAGAAAATTACTAATTTTTTATGCCTCTGTATGTAATGTGTGTTTGTGTTTTCTAAGAACAAATATGGGACAACTGGGTGGCTCCATCAGTTGAGCATCCAACTCTTGGTTTTGGCTCAGGTCGTTATCTCAGGGTCATGAGATTGAGCCACATGGGGTGCTCTGTACCAGGCATAGAGCCTCCCTAAGATTTTCTCCCTTTCCCTCTCTATCCTTTCCACCCTAAAAAAACAAAACAAAACAAAACAACCAACAACAAAAATTCATAAAACACAAAACCAAGACTTTCTCTGTGATTTTTTAAACTGTTCTGAAGTTTTTGTTTTTTTTAAATTAATTTTCTTCTGATATTTAGTAGTAGTATCCTCTTGTAATTCAGATATCTTGATCCACACATAGTGCTAATAAAGTTAAAGTCATGGATATTATTCCTTTCTGAGCTATTAAGAATTTCTCTTCATTTATTTATTTATTTATTTTGGCTGCCCATTTTATACTGGAAAAATAAGATATACTTAACATGTATTGAGTACCTTAAGCTGTTCACTGTTCAGTACTTTACATAAAATAGTTTCTTTAATGACCTATCATCCCTATGGGGCAGGTGGTGTTTTACTGAGAAGTTACCTGCCAAGTCATGAATTTAATAAGTAGCATAGTTGGATTTGATCCAAGTTAGCCTATCTTCAAAGATTTGTGCGTTAATCAATTATGGGTCAGTAAAAAGCATTTTTTACATAATATTGAATAATAAGTGGTGGTTTATTCACTAGCCTTATGCTAGTGAATTGTTTTGTCTCATCTT
The DNA here is from genome assembly GCA_004023965.1 of Spilogale gracilis. NCBI lineage: Eukaryota > Metazoa > Chordata > Mammalia > Carnivora > Mephitidae > Spilogale > Spilogale gracilis. The sequence continues at coordinate 99,367 of PITA01002120.1, read as the reverse complement.
TTTAAGTGTCTTTTTAATTAATATCTTCCTGGACTCTGTTACCTTCCTTTAGTTATTTTTCATTTAATTTTCTGATTGGGACCCTGATAAACTTCCATGTTATAGAAAGAAATTTATAAGAAAGGGACTGCTTAGGATATTATGGAATGGAACCAGAGATGAAAAGTTTAATGACACTAGGTTTACTTTTGATTCTGTACCTACGAGATAGGTTGTTTTTGTAGAAGAACTGGCAGAAGTTCTTTTATCGGATAGGCTATAGGGCTAGAAGTTTGAAAACTCTAAAAATGTACATATTATTTAAATCTACTCTTAAAATACTGGTATCACTGTAACTATATTAAATACTTGTTTAATAGATATAAGATGTTTTCAGAAATTTCAGTGCATATTATATAGGTGTTGCTTGTCAATAGGACAGATGTGGGTCCTGTCATTAGGCAGTTTATAGTCTACTGTTTATATATAACCCCTGATACTGAGAGTTATTATACCCTCACCAACATATTTTCTATGATTATAAATGTAAAAAATTCTTTTAAAAGAGTTCATAGAATTGGGAAATACATAAAGATAAAAAAACTATAAGCCCGTAACTCAGAGCTATACTTTGAGAAACATTTTGATTCAGTTCCTTTTCTCTGTGTAAATTTAGTAGTACAGATTGAACATCTGTCTTATGAGATGAAAGGTCTACTTACTTGCTGTCTCTCTCTTTTAATTTTCAGTCTTTTCTTTGTCTGAGGTTGTCTATGTTTCTTTTAATTCACTATCTATTGCAGAATGGATGATAGTCATTTTCCAAAAGTTGAAACTTTGAGGAGTGTGTTCCATTTATAGGTGTGTGTGTGTGTGTGTGTGTGTGTGTGTGAAAATGTATTCTGTACTGCTATAATTCAACTCTTAGGTTTAGTTAAAACTTTTTTTTTGTTCTTTTACCTTTTGTTTTAATTTTTCATTTAGAATATAGATTTTTTGTTATTTCAATGGGGGAAAATTATAAAGAAAAGAATAGATTGGTGAGGTCTGTGAAACCTTGAGAAGTTCAAGAAGATTTTATTAAGTCAAAAGTTGACTACCAATAACCCATGATTTGGATTAATATATGTTACTAACTTTATTTTTGTAAAATGAACCTAGTAACACATGGAACTAGTGAATTTTTTTTTTTTATTTCTGAGTTTTAGAATTTCCAAGATAATTTAATCATCTAAGACAATAAAATGGTAGTAAAACATTAAATAAAAAGGAGTAGGAAGGAGTAGGAAGACATTTTTTATTTCTTTCTACAAACTAAAGCTTTATTACACTCATGCATACACAAAATTTACTTTATTTATTTTTTAAATTGAATTTTATTTTTTCAGTGTTCCAAGATTCATTGTTTGCACTATACCCATGTATATGTGCCCACCTTAATACCCACCACCAGGCTCACCCATCTCCCCATCCCCTTCCCCTCCAAAACCCTCAGGTTGTTTCTGAGTCCACAGTCTCCTATGCTTCTTCTCCCCTTCCGATTTACCCCAATTCATTTTTCCTTTCCTTCTCCTAATGTCCTCCATGTTATTGCCTGTGCACCACAAGTAAGTGAAACTATGTCATTGACTTTCTGTGTTTGACTTATCACTCATCGTAATCTCCTCTAGTCACATCCATATTGACACAAAAGTTGGGTATCCACCGTTTCTGATGACTGCACAATATTCCCTGGTATATGTGGACCATTTCTTCTTGATTCATTTGTATGTTGATGGGCATCTTGGCTCTTTCCATAGTTTGATGATTGTGGCCATTGCTGCTGTGAATATTGGGGTACATATAGTCCTTCTTTTCACTACATCTGTATCTTTGGGGTAAATCCCCGTAGTGCAATTGCAGGGTCATAGGGTAGCTCTGTTTTTAATTTTTTGAGGAATCTCCACACTGTTTTCCAAAGTGGCTGTGCCAACTTACATTCCCACCAACAGTGTAAGAGGGTTCCCCTTTCTCTACACCCTCTCCAACACTTGTTTCTTCTCCTGTTAATTTTGGCCATTCTAGCTGGTGTAAGGTGGTATCTCAGTGTGGTTTTGATTTGAATTTTCCTGATGGCTAATGATGATGAACGTTTTTTCATGCATCTGTTATGTATGTCTTCTTTCGAGAAGTGTCTGTTCATGTTTTCTACCCATTTTTAACATGATTATCTGTTTTTTTGGGTGTTGAGTGTGAGGAGTTCTTTATGGATCTTAAATATCAGCCCTTTGTCTGTAGTGTCATTTGCGAATATCTTCTCCCATTCCTTGGGTTGCCTTGTTGTTTTGTTGACTGTTTCCTTTGTTGTGCAGAAGCTTTTTATTTTGATGAAGTCCCAAAAGTTCATTTTCGCTTTTATTTCCTTTGCCTTTGGAGACATGTCTTGAAAGAAGTTGCTGTGGCCGATATCAAAAAGGTTACTGCCTATATTTTCCTCTAAGATGTTGATAGATTCCTGCATCACATTGAGGTCTTTCATCCATTTTGAGTTTATTTTTGTGTATGGTGTAAAGGAATGGTCGAGTTTCATCCTTCTATGCATAGCTGTCCAATTTTCCCAGCACCATTTACTGGAGAGACTTTTTTCTACTGGATATTTTTTCCTATTTTGTCAAAGATTATTTGACCATAGAGTTGAGGGTCCATATCTGGACTCTCTACTCTATTTCGTTGGTCTATATGTCTGTTTTTGTGCCAGTACCATGCCATCTTGGTGATCACAGCTTTGTAGTAAAGCTTGAAATCAGGCAACATGATACCTCTAACTTGTTTTTCTTTTTCAACATTTCCTTAGTGATTCGAGGTCTTTTTTGATTCCATACAACTTTGAGGATTGCTTGTTCCAGCACTTTGAAAAATGTCAGTCGAATTTTGAATGGGATGGCACAAAATTTACTTTAAAAAATGTAGATGTTTTGGGCACTTGGGTGGCTTAGTTGGTTAAGTGTCTGACTCTTGGTTTCAGCTTTGGTCATGATCTCAGGGTTGTGAGATCCAGCCCTATGTCAGGTTCCACATTCAGCATGTAGTTCGCTTATCCCTCTTTATCTGCCCCTCCCCCTGCCCTCTTGCTCACACTGTCTTTTTCTCTCTTTCTAAGATAAATGAATAAAATTTTTAAAATAAAAATATTGGGCACCTGGGTGACTCATTCCATTGGGTGGCTGCCTTCAGCTCAGGTCATTTATCCCACGGTACTGGGATCGAGCCCTGCATCGAGCTCCCTGCTCAGCAGAGAGCCTTCTTCTCCCTCTCTCTCTGCCTGCTGCTCTGCCTACTTGTGCTCTCTCTCTGTCAAATAAATAAAAATCTTTTTTAAAAAATTAAAAAAATAAAAATATAAAAAACAAAAATGTATTTATTTTTGTAAATGATTCCAGCTATTCTTGAAATCTGTTGTTTTCTGTATTTGATCGCATGAATCTTTAGAAAACAAATACCGAAAGCCAGCAGGGTATAGAACTACTTTTTACTCTTTTTCAGTATTAGTATTTCAGTTTTTTTTTATGTGAACTAAAGCATTATGTTAAAGGATATATAATGAATGCTATTAAATTCAAGTCATGTGGCCTGAAAAAAACAAAAATCATGAAAAAATAAGCCTTAAGAAAGATAAGATTGGCTTAAGTTTAAGAAATATTTTATGAAGATCCAGAATAGTTCTAATGGTAAATATATTTTATTTATTTTTTGTAATTGTATAAATATTTTAGAACTTAAATTCCATATTTTAAGACTTCATATATATGTGTAAAACTCATAATATAAAAATTCTATGTACTCTCAGAGAATTTATATAGTACGTATTTGACTATGTACAACAAATTTATATATGCAAGTTTTATTTGTTTTTTCAGAGTTCAGGTGTATTTTATGACTGGATTGTGATAGAGAAGAGAATGGAATGTAGATATTTTTCTTTTTATATAATCTTTGGTTGTCCCTTATTCATCCATGTAAAGTTATCATTCATTATACGGTTATATTTAAATTGAAGCAAATAACTAAAATAAAGCTATATTTTTATATCAAAGTAAATAACTCTTAAAAATACCTCAGATTTCAAGTATTATTTATGATTAGGATTTAAAATTTAGAAATGAAATACATTATGCTCTTACATAACTTTTATGAGTTAAACTTTGATGTGATTTTCTTTTTTTTTTTTTTTAAGATTTTATTTATTTGACCGAGAGAAACACAGCCAGAGAGGGAACACAAGCAGAGGGAGTGAGAGAGCGAGAAGCAGGCTTCCTGCCCAGCAGGGAGCCCAATGTGGGACTTAATCCCAGGTCTCCAGGATCATGACCTGAGCCAAAGGCAGTAGCTTAACCAACTGAGCCACCCAGGCGCCCCTTGATGTGATTTTCTATACAGGTTTCTTGTAAATAGATACTACCATGAGTGTATATGTGTGTTTATGTGTACATGTGCATAAACCCAATACAATATATAATGAAGATTATATGGAAGGGATTGTTAAGTTTTATGGTAAAAAAAATAGAATTTATTACTTTGCATTAGAATCTAAGTATTAATATACTTAGTTGGGAAATATACTTTTTAGGCAATTGATTCATTAGCTACTTGAATTTCTTGGTCCTCTTGCATGAAAGTTACAACATTATGTTCCAGGCACTGAGGAAGACACTAGGAGATACAGTGAAGAGCAGTGCTAGAACTCTGTCTTACAGAAGTTTATATTTTTTATGGGAGACAGATAACATACACATAAAGAAAGTACAGACTGTAATTAGTGTTGTGAATGAAGTAATGTTTTTTGATGCAGAATAACAAAGACATATTTTAAGTTTAGTAGCCACTGAAAGAGCACTGCAATCAGAAGGAATATTGAGCAAAAGACCCAGGAATTGGGTTAGAAACAAGGACTATCTAGGAACTGATCAAATTTGAGTGATTGAAGCCTCTAATGAGCAAAAGAGAAAACAATGTAAGATGAAATTTATGAGACAGATTTGAAGATTTATTCAGGTTTTATGGATTATTGGAAATAGGTTGGATTCTGTTAAAAGAGAAGTGGAAAGCCACTGAAAGATATTAGATTAGAGGAGTGACACATATGTTGTAAATGGGTCATCTGGCTGCAGTGGAAAGTTACAGAAACAAAGGAAGTGTTACCTTGTGTAGTACTTTGTTCACTGTAGCTACGCAGTGATTTCTTTTATTACTGAAGTGACGAAATTAGAATTAAGCAGGTGGTTCATTTCTAGTTATTTCCAACAAATTTGTTTTCATTTGTAGAGTATTAGTAAAAATGGGTGAACAGGTTTTCATTTAAATTGGGTAAATATCTAAGAGTAGAATTGCAGGATATATAGGTAAACGTGTATTTAACATTATGAAAACCTTAGGAAATTGTTTTTCAAAATGGCTGTGTCATTTTGTATTCACACAAGAGACGTGGGAGTTCCAATTGTTTCATATCCTCTTCAACATTTGGTTTTATCAGTCTGTTTTTATTTGGATCTGGTGGGTGTACAGTGGTAACTTACAGTGCTTTATTTTGCATTTTCATAATGTCAAATGATGTTAAGGATCTTTTCCTGGGCTTATAGGACATTTTAAAGAGCATTTTATTTATTTATTTTAAAGAGAGAGAAAGATAGCATGTCAGGGGAAGGGGAAGAGGAAGAGAGAGAGGCAGAGAATCTCCAGCAGACTGCCTACTGAGCTCGATCACATGACCCCCAGCTGAAAGACCAAGAGTTGGATGCTTAACTGAATGAACCACCCAGGCACTCATTTAGAAAAAGTAGTTTGCCTTTTTATTATCAAGATATGAGAGGTCTTTGTGTATTATTATATATTCTGGATAGTCTTTAATCAGATATGTGATTTACAAATATTTCTTCCAGGGCTGTGGCTTTTTTTTTCATTTTCTTAATAACATATTAATTTGTACAAGTCCAAATTATCAATTTTTAAATGTAGTTTGTCCTTTTGTATGCTGTTTAAAAAATATTTGCCTAATCTGAAGTCAAGAAGTTTCTTTCTGAGATGTTTTATAAGTTTAACCCTTATTACATTTATGAATGGTATAAAGAGACAAGTTTCATTTATTGGCATATGAATGTCTGGTAGTTCCTCACTATTTGTAAATATTGTTCTTTCTGCCATTATTTATTTTGACACCTTTGTCTATAATCACTGAATCATGTATTGATTTTGTTTTTTGATTTGTATGGGCCTGTGTTTGGACTTTCTGTTATGTTTTGTTAATGCATATGTTTATTCTAATAGTAATACCATATTGTCTTGATTTATGTGGCTTTGTAGTAAGTTATAAAGTCTGGTAGTTTAGGACCTCTCAAGTTTATTCTTCTGTTTCAGAATTGTTTTGACTTTTTATGCCCCTTTACTTTCCAGATGCATTTGAGAATCTATGAATTCCTAACAAAAGACAGCCACAATTGTGTCCTGGATTGTATAAAAATAAGGGTGGAATTGACATTTTCCAATCCTTGAATTTGGTACATTTCTGTATCTGTTTAGGTTTCCCCGCTTTAGAAAAACAAAACAAAAACAACAAAAACCAACACAGCTATGTTTTGTAGTTTTTTTTTTTTTTTAAGATTTATTTATTTTACAGAGGGAGAGAGATTGAGTGTGTGTACACCCATGAGCAGGGGGTGGGGCAGAGGAAGAGAGAGAGAGAGAGAGAGAGAGAGAGAGAGAGAGAGAGAGAGAATCTCAGATTCCCTGCTGGTTTGGAGCCTGACATGAGGCTCCACGAGACTCTTGAGATCATGACCTGAGCTGAAGACAAGAATTGGACACTTAACCAACTGAACCACCCAGGCACCCCATGTAGTTTTAAGTGTACAGACCATACACATATTTAGGTAAATTTTTGTTTGAGTATTTCATGTTATATGCTATTTTACTGGTTTTGGTTTTGTTTCAAAGATTTTGTTTATTTATTAGACAGAAACACAGCTAGATAGGGAACACAAGCAGGAGGAGTGGCAAAGGGAGAAGCAGCCTTTCGGCTGATCAGAGAGCCCCATGCGGGGCTCCGTCCCTGGGACTCTGGGATCATGACCTAAGCCGAAGGCAGATGCTTAACGATTGAGCCACACATGGTGCCCCTGGGTTTGGTTTTAATTTATTGTTTTATTCTTTGTTAATATAGGGAAATATAATAGATTTATGTGGACAGATCTTAAGTCCTGTGACCATTAAAATTCTTTATTAATTTGAGAAGTTTTAAGTAGATTTCATAGGAGTTTCTATGTAAATTATCCTGAAGTTTGTGAATATTTTAGCTTTTCCTTTCTAATATGTATATGTATATCTTATATTTTTAGTTTTCTTGACATTTTCCATTGCTTTGAATATCTAGGATAATGCTGAATAAATGGTTAGAGAGATGGATATCCTTGCCTTATTTCTGGAAAGCATGCAGTCATTCAGCCTTAAGTATGACGTTAGCTGTACATTTTCATAGATGACTTATAGGTTTGTGGGTGTTCCCTTTATATTTCTAGTTTGCTGAAAGTTTTTATGACTACTTTTGAATTTTGTCAAATGATTTTTGTTTACCTTCCGAGGTGATCAGGCAGCTTTTTTCTTCAGTCTTTTGATACAGTGAATTACATTGATTTTGTGATTGGTAAGTTCACCTGTATTCCTGAGAGAAAACGTACTTTGTCATGATGTACATCTTGTTTTTGTTAATATCTTGCTATATTTTAATTGCTGTATATTTTCTTAATATTCTTTGTGTATATTTTCATGAGTATTATTTGGCTTTAGTTTTCTTTCTCTGATAATTTCTTTGATTTTATCATCATGGTATTGTTGGCTTGTAAAATAAGTTTGGGAGTGTTCCTTCTTTTAATATTTTCTGGGAAAGATCATGTAAAATTCATGGTAATTTTTTCTTAAGTAAATTGTCTGTATCTGAGGTATTGTTTCTGGGAAGATTGGGATTTTTTGTTTGTTTGTTTTGGGGGGTTATTTATTTATTTGACAGAGAGAGAGTACACATGCAAGGGGATTGGCAGAGGGAGAGAGAAAAGCAGGCTTCCCACTGAGCAGGGAGCTGCATGTGGGGTTCAGTCCCAAAATCCTGAGATCATGGCCTGACCTGAAGGCAGATGCTTAATCAACTGAGCCAGGCACCCCTCTGAGAAGATTGGTAATGGCAGATTTCTCTAATAGACATAGGTCTATTTAGATGATCTGTTTCTTCTTACAGTAATCTTTGGTAGTTTTTATCATTCAAATAATTTGTGTTTTTCATTTAAGTTGTCAAATTGGTAGACATAAAGTTATTTAGAAGAATTTCTTATTCTTTTAGTGTATGTGAGATCTATAGTGATGACTCTTTTCTTTGTGTCCATGCTAATTTGTATTCCACTCTAGCCTTTCCCAGGGCTGTTTGTCACCCCCACCTTTGATTCATCTGGCTAAATAAGTTGAAGAACCATTTGCTTTCATTATTCTCTGTTGTTTAGCTGGTTTTGTATCTTTGGTTTTTCTTTTGTTATATTTTTTTGTTTTATTTTATATGAAATTTATTCTTTCTAGTTTCTAAATGTAGAAACTGAGGTAACTGATTTGTAATCTTTTTTCTTTGGGTGCCAGGGTGGCTCAGTGGGTTAACCCTTTTTGCCTTTGGCTCAGGTCATGATCTCATGACCTGGGATCATGCCTGCATCAGGCTCTCTGCTCAACAGGGAGCCTGCTTCCTCCTCTCTCTCTCTGCTTGCCTCTCTGCCTACTTGTGATCTCTCTCTGTCAAATACGTAAATAAAAAAAAAATCTTAAAAAAAATCTTTCTTCTTTAATAAAAGGATATTTAATACTGTAAATTTTCCTGAAGCACTTTTTTAGCTAATCCCATAAATTTTGGAATGTGTTTTCATTTTATTCAGTTAAATTTTTTTTTCTACTTTCCCCAATGACATGTTCTTTGATCAACAGGTCATTAAGAATAAGTTGAAGGGGTGCTTGGGTGGCTCAGTTGGTTAAATCACTGCCTTCAGCTCAGGTCATAATCCTGGAGTCCTGGGATCAAGTCCCACATCAGGCTTCCAGCTCCATGGGGAGCATGCTTCTCCCTCTTACTTTCTCCCCTCTCATGTTCTCTCTCACTCACTCTCTCAAATAAGTAAAAAAAAAAAAAAAAAAAAAAAGAATAAGTTGCCAGATATTTTAGTATTTTTTCCTGATGTATATTTAGTGATTTTAATTTTATGTGATCAGAATTTTAAACTTTATTGTGTTTTCTTTTAAACCCCACATTAATCTCATCTTGGTGAATATTTGATATGCACTTTAAAACAACGTTTTTTCTGCAGTTCTTGGATGCTATGTTTTATATGCCTCCCTAACAACTAGGTTGTTATTTTAATGTTATTTAAGACTTCTGTATTTTTACTGATTTTTGGGGGGGTCTGTTTATTCTCCCAGTCCCTGAGAGGGGAATATTAGAATTTACAACCAGAATTGCAGATTTGTCTTTTTCTCTTTTGTTTTCTTACTAGATTAATTCAAAATTGGGGTTGCTATGTCATTATGATGAATTAGCACCTCTCTCCTTATGGAAAGTTTCTGTTTTTCTTTTATAAAGTCTACTTTGTCCGATACTAATATTACTATACCATTTTCTTTTTTATTGTGTTTGCATAGTGTATCTTTTTCTTATCCTTTTGCTTTTAAACTGTTTCTTTATATATATTTTTATTTTGGGCTCAGCAAACTATTGCCTACGTGCTTGTCACCTGATTTTATAAATTGTTTTGTTTGAACACAGCCATACCAAGTCATTTATGTATTGGGACATACTTTCAAATTACAAATGCAGAGTTAAGTAATAATGATAGATACCATAAAGTCCTGGAAGTCTAAAATCTTTATGGCTCTTCAAGAAGACATTTGCTGAACTCTACAATTTTTTTTTGTATGTGTAATATAATTGGGTCTTGCCATATTTTATACATTCTTATAATCTCTGCATTTTAAGTGGTAGTTTAGTATTATTTACATTTAATGTAATCATTATGGCAACCTTTCAGTCTGCTATTTTTGCTGTTTAATATTCACATCTTTTTTTGGTTTCTCTTTTTCCTGTTTAATGTCTGGTTTTGGATTAATTGAATATTATGATTCCATTCTATATTACTGTTGGTTTATTAATCATACCATTTTTTTTTTCTTTAAAATAATTCCTTTTAAATTAAGACTTTAATTTTTTAGAGCAGTTTTAGATTCACAGCAAAATTGGCAGGAAGGTACAGAGAATTTCCACATATCCCCTGATCCCACACATGCATATTCTCCCCATTTACCAACATCTTCCACCAGAGTGGACATGTATTAATAACCGATGAACCTACCTGGATAATCATAATAATTTAAAGTCCAGTGGTTTACACTGTGGCTCACTCTTGGTGTTAAACATTCTATGAGTTTGACAATGTATAAAGACATGTATCCACCATATATACCATGCAGAGTATTTTCACTGCTCTAAAAATCCTGTGTGCTCTACCCTTTCATCTGTCCTTTTACCACCCCCTGTCAATCACTCATCTTTATATTCCAGACTTTTGCCTTTTTTAGAAAGTCACGTAGTAGGAATCATACAGTATACAGCCTTTTCAGTTTGGCTTCTTTTACTTAGTGAAATGCAATTAAGGTTCTTTCATATCTTTTTTTTTTTTTAAGATTTTATTTATTTATTTGAAAGACAGAGAGACAGCAAGAGAGGGAATACAAGCAGAGGGAAGTGGGAGGAAGCTAAGCAGGAAGCCCAATGTGGGGCTTGATCCCAGAACCCTGGAATTATGACAGCAAATGCTTAACGACTGAGCCACCCAGGCACCCAGTTCTTCCATATCTTATTAAAGCTTGATAGCTTATTTCTACCTGGTGCTCAGTAATATTCCATTGTCTGGATGTACCATAGTTTATCCATTCACTTACTGAAGGACATTTTGATTTCTTCTAAGTTTTGGTGATTATTAAAAATGAATTAAGTTATTAATTTGACCTAATAAATCACTTAACCATTAAATCTGTTAATTATTAATATAAGTTATACCACATTAATACTAATTAATAACACATTAATACTGTTTTATTTATAATACATTGTTTTATTATAAAATTTATTATATATTATTATATTGTCTTATTAATACACTACTATCATAATAAATAAATTATAAATATGCTATAAATAAATTATAGTATAAAAGTACCGTAAACATCTGTGTGCAGATTTTATCATGAACCTAAGTTGTCAGCTGCTTTGAGTGAATACCAGTGAGTGCATGTTCTAGATTATAAGGTAAGCGTATGTTTAATTTTGTTAGAATCCACCACTGTCCTCCAAAGTGGCTGTACTGATTTGCATTCCCATCAGCAACGAGTGAGAGTTCCTATTTTTCCACATCCTTGTGGCATTTGGTATTGTTAGTGTGTATTGGATTTTGGCCATTCTGATAGTTGTGATATCTTAATGTTTGATTTGTATTTCTCTTATGATAGATGATGTATGGAACATCTTATATGCTTTTTTGTCATCCTTATATCTTCTTTAGTGAGATGTTATCCTTTTTGATATTGTTTCTTTTTTACATTTAGTGTTTCCTAGAGTTTACAATATGCATTACTAACTTACTCTCTATCTTCAAATAATATATCACATCAGGTATATAGTAGGAATGCTTTAAGCGAATACTTATATTTCTTCCTCTTTCTTCCTGCTGTTCTTTGTGCTCTGAAGTCATTGCTTGTTTTTTTTTTTTTACTTTAAATTTATTTTATTTTTTCAGTGTTCCAGGATTCATTGCCCATGCCCCACACCCAGTGCTCCATGCAGTAGGTGCCCTCAGTTCCCACCACCAGGCTCTCCCATCCCCCCACCCACTCCCTCCAAGTCCCTCAGTTTGTTTCTGTGTCCAAAGTCTCCCATGTTTCGTTTCTCTCCCCGAATTACCCTACTTCCCATTTACTTTCCTTCTCCTACTGTCCTCTGTATTACCCCTTATGCATCGCAAGTAAGTGAAACCATGTGATACTTGACTTTCTCTACTTGGCTTATTTCACTCAGCATAATCACTTCCAAACAAGTCCATGTTGCTGCAAAAGTTGGATATTCATCCTTTCTAATGGAGGTGTAGTATTCCATTGTATATATGTACCACATCTTCTTTATCTATTCATCTGTTGAAAGGCACCTTGGCTCTTTGCACAGTTTGGCAATTGTGGCCATTGCTGCTATGAACATTAAGGTACATATGGCCCTTCTTTTCACTACATCTGTATCTTTGGGGTAAATGCCCAGTAGTGCAATTGCAGGGTCATAGGGTAGTTCTATTTTTTATTTTTTAAGGAATCTCTACACTGTTTTCCAAAGCAGCTGTACCAACTTGCATTCCCACCAATAGTGTAGAAGAGTTCCCCTTTCTCTGCAGCCTCTCCAACACTTGTTGTTTCCTGACTTGTTAATTTTGGCCATTCTGACTGGTGTAAGGTGGTATCTCAGTGTGGTTTTGATTTGAATTTCCCTGATAGCTAGTGATGCTGAACATTTTTTCATGTGTCTGTTAGCCATTCGTATATCTTCTATGGAGAAGTGCCTCTTCATGTCTTTTGCGCATTTTTTGATGTGTTTATCTTCTTTTTGGATGTTGAGTTTGAATAGTTTTATTTATTTATTTTTTTAAGATTTTATATATTTGACAGAGAGAAACACAGCCAGAGAGGGAACACAAGCAGGGGGAGTGAGAGAGGGAGAAGCAGGCTTCCTGCCGAGCAGGGAGTGGGACTCGATCCCGGGTCTCTGGGATCATGACCTGAGCCGAAGACAGTCGCTTAACCAACTGAGCCACCCAGGCTCCCATGAATAGTTCTTTATAGATCTTGGATATCAGCTCTTTGTCTTTAGTGTCATTTGCAAATATCCTCTCCCATTCCGTGGATTGCCTCTTTGTTTTGTTGACTGTTTCCTTTGCTGTACAGAAGCTTTTTATTTTGATGAAGTCCCAGAAGTTCATTTTCACTTTTGTCTCCTTTGCCTTTGGAGACGTGTCTTGAAATAATTTGCTGTGGCCGATATCAAAGAGGTTACTGCCTATGTTCTTTTCCAGGATTTTGATGGATTCCTGCCTCACATTGAGGTCTTTCATGCATTTTGAGTTTGCCTTTGTGTGTGGTGTAAGAAAATGGTCTAGTTTCATTCTTCTTTATGTAGCTGTCCAATTTTCCCAGCACCATTTATTGAAGAGACTGTCTTTTTTCCACTGGATGTTTTTTCCTGCTTTGTCAAAGATGATTTGACCATAGATTTGTGGGTCCATATCTGGACTCTCTACTCTTCCATTGGTCTACTTCTCTGTTTTTGTGCCAGTACCATGCTGTCTTGGTAATCACAGCTTTGTAATAAAGCCTGAAGTCAGGTAACGAGATGCCCCCAGCTTTGTTTTTCTTTTTCAGCAATTTCTTAGCGATTCGGGTTCTTTTTTGGTTCCACATAAATTTTAGGATTGTTTGTTCCAACGCTTTGAAGAATGTTGGTGGAATTTTGATCGGAATGGCATTAAAGTATAGATTGCTCTGGGCAGTATAGACATTTTAACAATGTTTATTCTTCCAGTCCATGAGCATGGAATGCTCTTCCATCTTTTTTTGTCTTCTTCAATTTCTTTCATGAGTGTTCTGTAGTTCCTGGAGTACAGATCCTTGACTTCTTTGGTTAGGTTTATTCCTACGTATCTTACGGTTTTTGGTGCTAGAGTAAACGGAATTGATCCTCTGATTTCCCTTTCTATATTTTCATTGTTAGTGTATAAGAATGCAACAGATTTCTGTGCATTGATTTTGTATCCTGCCACATTACCAAATTGTTGTATGAGATCTAGTAGTTTGGGGGTAGAGTCCTTTGGGTTTTCCACATAGAGTATCATGTCATCTGCAAAGAGAGTGAGTTTGACTTCTTTGCCAAGTTGAATGCCTTTTATTTCTTTCTGTTGTCTGATTGCTGTTACTAGGACTTCTAACACTATGTTGAACAGTAGTGGTGAGAGTGGGCATCCTTGTCTTGTTCCTGATCTCAGAGGGAAGGCTGTCAGTTTTTCCCATTGAGAATGATATTTGCTGTGGGTTTTTCGTAGATAGATTTTATGAGGTTGAGGAATGTTCCCTCTATCCCTATACCATTGTTTCTACGTGTTTGTAAATCCCTTAATACATCTTTGTTAGTTTTGCCTGTTATCTTAAGAGTTTCAAAGTGAGAAAAAAAGTCTTGTTTTTAACAACAGATTTATAAATTTTCATAATTCCTTAATTTTTTTGTCATTTCATATTTCCATCTGGTATCATATTCCTTCTGCTGGAAGAACTTACATTAACAATTCTTGTAGTAAGAGTCTGCTGGCAATGAGTTTTCTTGACTTTTATTTGTTTGCAGAAGATTTTATTTTGCTTTTATTTTTGAGATGGATTAGGGTTTTCAGTATGAGGCTTAGAATTACAATTTAAATGTATATAGTGATTTGGCAATTAAGACTTTTTAATTTTTACTTTGTTTGACTCAGTGGTTGGCTGCTAGCATCTAGGTGTACTTATCTGTTTGTTATAATCTTATTAAGTAATTACAAGAATGGTTATACCACCTTTGATACACTGCATGTTATTTTACATATATTTTAAAGAAGACAGTTAATATATGAAAGTCACTTTGTTTTCTCCTCCATTCCCCAGAGTTTTTATGGACTATATTTGTAACAGCATTTATTACACTCTTGGGTGTAGTTATTTCTATACCATAGAAGGATTAGCAATACGAATTACCTGTAGGAAGGACTATTGTAAAAGAAATAGGAAACAAACAATTTTTTATTTTTCATATTTTAGTTTTTCAGCTGGTTTTAGGATCATTAACTTTTATTCTGTTTATGTCCAAATTATAAAGCATTTTCCTGCTACATACTAAAAATTTATCTGAAAGTCATTCATGTTGTGTGTAGCAGATCTTGAAGGTTATATGACTGATGGAGGTACATATTTATGTGTTGGGGGTGGTCTCTTTTAGTTTCCGTATATGTCTTAATTCAATGTAAAAACGCAATGTAAAATTGACAAGAGAAGACAAATTCTGCTGCTGACACTAGCTTTGGATCTTGGGCTGGTTACTTAACTTAGGCTAACCTCATTTTCCTTGTTTGAGATACTATCTTACAAAATTGTGAGAATTAAATGAGACTATACACATAAATTATTCAGCACATAAGTGGTCACAAATTGGTCATTCTTAATTATCATGTTTCTATTTTTTTCTTTGTAAAATTACAGACATAAGTTTATCTCAATGATTCCTTCTTTAGAGGTTAATAATTCAATACCTTCAAAATTTTGATTGTATCTGCTTCTGAAGTAATTTGATTGGCCTTTAGGAAAAGATATCTCTATAGTAAGAGGAAGAAAATAAAATATAAGCAGGAGGACAGAGTAAAGGAAATGAGATAAATGTGGTTATCAAAATTTGAACGTTAATATTTTCTCCTTAGATGAACCATACTTTTTGTTTCTTTGTATGTCTTATAATTTTTTGTTGAAGAATGGACATTTTGAGTACTGTCATGTGGAAACACTGGAAATCGTAGTCTTCTTTGCTAACCCTTGTGTTGTTGCTATTTTGGGTTGTTTGCTTTGTGATTTTCTAAAATATATTTATAAAGCTGTACCCTCGTTGTGTTAGCCATTGAAGTTCTGTTTGATGGTGTACCACCAAGGTGCCCCTCAACTGATGTTTTGACACAATTGTCTTAAATGCTGTGAGCCTGGGAAAGAAAAAAATGAAAAATCAAAAAATGCTCTTCCTCTCTTTGCAGATTTGCTCTTGGGCACTCCTGCAGTTCTTAATCAGGCTGTTTAGAGCTCTCTTCTATCTTTTACTTACTTCTTGTGTAGAATCCAAAGGCCAGTTCCAAGTGAAAGCTTAGGGTCCTTTTAGGCTTTTAGCTTTTTCTAAATCTGTAACCTGCCAGGAAATGTGTGGTTATAAGATCTTTATACTCACATGTAACTTCTTTCCCCACATCTTCCTTCCCAGGCTTCCAGCTCTGTTTATTGTTTTTCCAAATGATGTCTCTAGCTCAGGCTGCTGCAGCTAATATCTGTGCCTTTAAATGCTTTCAGTACATGTGTCCCAGACCTGGAGGTGTTCTAAGTTTATGCCAGATTGGTTGGGACCCATAACCTTGAATATAAAGTTCCTGCTCTTTCCTTGGAACTAGAAAGCAGTTCCTCTGGAACTTGTACAGGATACTGTCCCCATGATTGTTGGCCTCCAGGGTTTGGGGGATGATAGATGGGACGGTGTTTATTTTACCAGAGAACAATAGTCCCTTCTTCATTAAGTCTTCCCCTGGTTGGTGTACGTTTTTGTCTTGTCTCCAGAATTTTTCAGAAGTTGATTTTGACATTTTGGTTTTTTTTGCCAGCTTATTAGTTTTTTTAGGGCAAACATAGCCATGGAATTGTCTATTCTGCTATTTTTTTTTTGGTGATGGTGTTATTTTTCAAAGGAAGATGTCGTAAACTGATTTGACTTGAAAATAGAAACTGGAAGTGTTAATACAATTAAGGCTGATTTTAACAACTAAAAATTGTATGTAGTATACTTAGTTCTTTACTAAGTCAAGAGTACAAGTCTTCTGAATTTTACTTGTCAAACCTTATATATTTTCCAAGTAATAATAGAAGAAAAAGTAAGGCAGCTGAGAGTATAATCAGGAAAGAGAAAACATCTCTGGTTTTGTAATCCCTACTGGAACATTAAAAAAGTTATATGGCAATAAGAGCAATTCATTGCTGAAGGAGAAAAACTTGAATAGTCTCACTTACCACTTGGTGACTGGGCTTGAATTAGATCCTCTTTCCTTCCCTTCTGAACTCTGATCTTTCCATCTTCCCATTCCATGTTAAACACTGAATAATTTTCGTGGGATGGCATTATGCTAGAGGTGTAGGTATAGTGAATAGTTAGAAATGGTCCTTACTCTTACAAAGCTCATTGTAGTGTGGAGGATAGAAAGGTATCTGTGAACATCTGTGGTGTCATGCAGTGATTGCTATGGTACACATGGTTTGTAATGGGAATTCAGAGGAAGGCCATCTTTGTGGGTTCTGGAAGGCTTTCTGGATTAAGTGCTATCTAAACCAATATTTGGAGGTTTAATGGAAGTTAACAAATGTAAAGTTTGGAAGAGAATTCTATGTCATGTATAGGGAATAACATACATGAAAAGTTTTAGATGAAGTGAGAGGTGTGCAATGCAGAAATATTCCTATGACTGTACCTAGCAACTGGGAAGTAGAGGAAGCAGGAGCTGGGATGTTAATTTGTGACTCTATAGGCAGTGTTATCTAGTTTAGAATTTATCCAGAAGGATAAGTTGCAAAGAAACCAAATGGTTAGTAATTGTTCAGTCTGATCTAATGAATGAAAAAGAATTATCCCATATGATTCTAACTAATAACCTAAGGTTTTAAAATAAAGGTATTTAAAAGCTCTATATTTAAAAAAATAAAAGATACTTAAATTGCTAGTAATTATAAACCTAGTCCTTTCAGAAGGTATTTTCCAAGTCAGCATTTTATATTCTTTTTTTTTTTTTAAAGACTTTTAAAATTTATTTGACAGAGAGAAACACAGCCAGAGAGGGAACACAAGCAGGGGGAGTGAGAGAGGGAGAAGCAGGCTTCCTGCTGAGCAGGGAGCCTGATGTGGGACTTGATCCCGGGTCTCCGGGATCATGACCTGAGCCGAAGGCAGTCGCTTAACCAACTGAGCCACCCAGGCGCCCCAGCATTTTATATTCTAAATTTTTATGTAGTAAATTTTATTTCTTATGAAATAACTCTTATTTACATTTAAAAAGCTCAGCTGTCATATTTATTTTGTATAAATTTCTCTATGACCAATTCTTGGTTAGGAAGCACCATTGTGGACCACTTTTATTATAGTGACAGTACCTTTTAGAATTTCTTTTTTAAAATTTTAGATTAGTTCTTTATGACTTTATGATATCAATAGAAAAATTGTAAAAACTACAGTGTCAGTAAAAAAAAAAAAATCTTAATTTTAATCAACTTGCTTATTCCATCATCTTCTACCCATTTTTTAAAATCTTGTTCTATCTTTTTGTTCTACCAGTAGATAGAGGCATGAAAATTTTGATTTGGAGGCAACAGTTACAAAGTTTTGATTTTCACACTGTAACAACATCAAACATTATTTTATTCACACTAAATTATACGCTTACAAATGGTTAAAATGATACATATTATGTTATGTATATTTCGCCACAATTTTTTTTTTTTTTAAAGATTTTATTTTTTTGACAGAGAGAAACACAGCCAGAGAGGGAACACAAGCAGGGGGAGTGAGAGAGGGAGAAGCAGGCTTCCTGCCGAGCAGGGAGCCCGACGTGGGACTCGATCCCCGGTCTCCGGGATCATGACCTGAGCCGAAGGCATTCGCTTAACCAACTGAGCCACCCAGGCGCCCCTCGTCACAATTTTTTTAGCTAAACATATGTATTATTTGTTTCAGGGGTACAGGTCTGTAATTCATCAGTCTTACACAATTCACAGCACTCACCATCCTTTTAGAATTTTAAGGAAAAGTCCTAGAAGAAAGAACTCCCTTAACTGTGCAAATAGAGTATTATAAGGACATGTTCATATTTACAGGAAGTCTTAATTGATTTATAAATCTCTTTTATACAATGGTAACAGTGATTTTTAGCTTTTTTTGGTTTAGCTTTTTCAGCTTTGTTGTTATTTTTTTTGCTTTTTAAAAGGTTTCCCATGAGTTTTCTTTTTTTAGTGTTTATTGCTAATTTTCCTATAATTCAGCCTTCAAAGTCTTCTACTTTCTTGCTGAAATAACCTTAAATACATTGGTTGTTTTAAAAAATTGTATTTACTACCTTTGGATGTTTTATTTCTTACCCATAGAAATTATTTTCTCTTCTTTTATCCCCCACACGATTCATAAAACACTGATTTCTTTATAGATCTACTATGAACATCTCATTTCTATTTATATTTTTTTAAGTCTATACTTCTGACTTCTTTGGAAGGTATTTAGGTTTATTTTTCAGTATAGATTAGAATTCTGGATCTGTCACTTTACTTATGTGCGACCTTGTTCATGCCACTTAACCTCATTTATTTTCACTTTTATGAGGACAATTATACATTTTCCTCATAGGATTTTAGAGAATAGTTTAAATAATGGAAGCCAGTTGTTTCTACTTTTTCTTACATGCTTAGTTGCTAAATATTGAACCACTCATTTATAAGTAGGGAATAAATATTTCTCCAATCTTGGAATGATAGTTTTATAGGCATTTAGACTTATTAACACTGACATATTAAAAATTATAGTAAACGATAGAAAGAAGACTTGAAAATACAGGCCCACTTTACAGCATCTATAATAAATATTTAAAATAAATATTTTTAGAGCCTCTGGCAAAGAAATCAGAGATCCAAACTCTACTGTTTTGTAATTAAATGGTATATAGAAAGGAGCATTGTTTTTTAACTGTGAAAGATGAAATCGTAAGCTTCCTATAACAGAGCCTGATTGTTGTTAGAATTACACATATTAATTGTTGATTCCTTTAAAAGCAGACTATTTTTTTCCTTGCCACTGAACCCATCTCTGTTATTTACACATTACATAATGGTTGTTGGTTACTCCTAACTCTATGGAAGGAAGCACTTACAATTCATTTAGGAGATTAGTCTAAAACATTTTTCAGTGTTTTCTCATTTTAGTATATACTAGTTCTTATGCACACTCATTCAGCTTATAGGCATAAACCTAAGTTTTATCTACTTCTATTAGTTCAGTCAATAAGTGTCCACATCATTGATTTTCAAACCTGTTTTTTTCCCCCTCTATATGGTTCCCTTTTAGAGCACCTCTTCTGAGTTACTAATCACTGGTCTACAAGATTCATAGTAGTGACCCAAGTCAATTGGACATATAATAGAAAA
The DNA here is from genome assembly GCA_004023965.1 of Spilogale gracilis. Classification (NCBI taxonomy): domain Eukaryota; kingdom Metazoa; phylum Chordata; class Mammalia; order Carnivora; family Mephitidae; genus Spilogale; species Spilogale gracilis. Next base: position 79,300 of record PITA01002120.1, on the reverse strand, counting down.
GTAAGCAGTTTTTTGATAAGACCATGGTCTGGTGAAAAGATGTTTGAGTTGTTTTTCATAGATCTACAATTAGTATCTAAGAGAGTGCATGATCCACAATAGTTTAACTTGTTGGAGACCTAAGGCTCAACCTAGCTGTTTTGTGGTCCTTCAGACATAGGTGATCAGATGACTACATTTTTCTTTTCTTTTTTTTTTTAGCTCAGAGTTGGGGTCATAAGAGAACTGGTAATAGCTAATCTTAACTGAATGCTAGTTATATGGCTGATTTTGTTCCCGAGTGCCTAAACCTTATTACTTTATTTAATCCTCATAACTACAACACTGTTAGAGATGAAGTATAACTAAGACTTAAAGGGGAGTCATTAAGGTCACAGAGCGAGTGGTACAGCTAAAATCTGAATCCAGGATGTCTGAATTCAGAAACAATCTCTTAACCATTCTAGTAGCTATTTTTATTAATAAGAAAGAAATAGTAGGAAGAGTTGAAGTTGTTTCATACGTAAAACCAGCCTTAACCCGAGAGAATATCTAGGTCAGTTAAAAAAAGAGAAAAAAAAAAGTCAGAAGTTAGGATGAGGGATGGTTTTTCATAAAGTTAAGTTTTAGAGCTGTTACAGAGAAAAATACAGAGTATAATTTTAAAATTTGAGAATTTTTAAAAAAATTCTTAAATTTCAAAAGATTTTAAAAATATTCTTAAATAAGATTTTATTGCTTGTATGGACTTGTATAAAGACAGACTTACTATCTTTTTTCTATGAGTATTTGTCTATCACTCTACTTAAAGTAGCAAAGGAACAGTAATACTTTCTTTAAATTTATATTTAAATTTATTATTGAAGTAGAGGTGACATTCAATGTTATGTTAGTTACAGGTGTTCAAGATAGTGATTCGACAATTCTGTGCATTACTCAGTGCTCACCATCTGTAACCATGTAACCTTATGACCATATTATTGGCTATGACTTACTTATTTTATGACTGGAAGTTTGTACTTCTCAATCCCCTTTATTTATTTTGCCCATCTCCCTGCCCACCTCCTCTCTGGCAACTAAAGGCAGATGTAAAATACTAAAATAAACTAAAAAACAAAACAAAACAAAAAACCCAAATGAACAAACCAAACTCTTAGAAACAGAGGACAGTAATACTTTTCACTCACTTGACATAATGCTACAAGTCAAATACATTGCTGTTAAATCATCTTTGTATATTCACAATTTTTAAAGTAAAATATTATAAGATAGTAGGTATATTTCTTTTAAAAATTTTTAACATTGGTTCTGTCATTTTAACTTTTAGTATGAGTTTGCCAATATCAGTCATATATCTTCATCTTCTGTATTGGAGATTAGTCTCTTTGTTTCTTTCATTTGTCAGTCTAGTAGTATCACAAAAGAAAATGAACTCCATGTCTTAAAATTTATTCTTAGCAAGAATGCATTTTCTAATGATTATCACTCTTTGGAGCCAAATTCTTCTTTGTAGGAATTTGTCCTGAATCCTATCCAGTAGTCTTATGTACTATTTTGCTCTGTTTGATTTGAAATTACCTTTTTTCATTTTTAAAAAACTAAACTTTGCTAGTTTTCATTCTTACAGCATGCTAAATCTGTAGTTTTCAAATTTTTGTCAAAAATAGTTTTAGACTAGAAGACTGAAATTTTTTAGAGTAGCTCAGCTATCCTGCTGGTTGAATTATTATTTTTATTTTATTGTTATAAATAATCTCATGTTATCATTAGTTATTGTTTCTTTTTGTTTCTTTTCAGCTGGTTGGCGGAGAATTTGACTTGGAGATGAACTTTATTATCCAGGATGCTGAGAGTATAACATGCATGACAGAGCTTTTGGAGCACTGTGATGTAACATGTCAAGCAGAAATATGGAGCATGTTTACAGCCATTTTACGAAAAAGTGTTCGGAATTTACAGACTAGCACAGAAGTTGGGCTAATTGAACAAGTATTGCTGAAAATGAGTGCTGTAGATGACATGATAGCAGGTATGAGGTTATCTGACAGGATATATATACTTTGTTTATAAAGTCAAGTACTTCTCTTTACATTCTATTACATAGATTTGTTATATAGGTTATATAGATTTGTTGGAGCTAATTTGATTTAAAATAGATAGAAATGTATGGAAAATTTGCCCTGTATATTAAGGGAAACTTGAAGAATGGAACACAGTTTTTGCTTTATTAGGCAGACATAATTCTGATTTTGCTTTTCCAGGTTTTAGAAAATCTCAATTACCTGCAATAAATAACCACAAAATCTATCAGAAAAATAAACAGTACCTTTTTACACAGTACTTATTAAACTTCACATAATTAAAATTTTACAGTATGTATTATAATTCTGTATAATGAGCACTTTACCAGCTTCTTCGAGCTCCATGCTTTTCAGTTTAGCATATGTGGAACTGTGACAGGAGGAACTAATATCTTTAGGATAAGCATGTTGAATTTTTAGGTAGTATCTCCATTTTACTTTGATATTTTTTAGAGAAACTGTTGTATTAAACAGATATAGAGTAGAATATAAAATTTACCTGGATAAAGATAAAAATACTAATTTTTGTGCTTGTTATATGTTACTTCAAATAACTTTGAAGTCTGTCATTATTCATTGCTAATCCTTTATCTCCCTACAAGTTCATTCTCCTTTGTTGTTAGATGCACTTTAGTAGAAATATTTTGAAAGACGGTTCCAGAACAACATTATTCTCAGAAAATAAGCTTAGAGTTTAAAATGTTGATTCTTTTAAGCCATGAATATTAAGCATAAGTGTCTTCTGATATAAAAGGGTTTTCATAATTTTTAAAAGTGCTAATATGACTTCTTACAGTATTGTACTGATCCTTACAAGTAGTTCAGACACCAGAGAATCCTCTGTCATATTTTGATTTATGCATAATTAATTATATTAGAACAAAACATTAAATAATGGACTGAAGAATAAGTTAAAGGTGAATGACTTTTAAACAATATTTAAACATTTTTGTTTTTCTGATAGAGTAAGTTGAAATAATTTCTAATTGCTTTCAAGGTGGCATCTATCTCTAGAGTGATTTAGCATTCTCTGTATTGGTTACTAATGGTTAACTTGACGAAAAATGAAATTTAAATTTAAAACATCCTTTTAATGATGATATGTACCATCTGTAAACCATTCTATAAATTCTAGCATTGTTTAACGGGAATTTATTTGCATATAAATATGCAAATAAATGTTTGGTGTTTAGTGCTTATATGCTTGGTGCTTACATGTTGTATAGAATATCATGAGATTTTTGAGTCCTCATATCGGGGTTTAGACCCTGAAGTTTTTTTGCTTGCTTGTTTGTTTTTTGAAATAAAGTGCACTTTAGAAAATGAGCCACATTTACATACACAGTAGTTTAGTGGCACATAATTCATGAGCCTTGAGATATAAGATGACTGTAAGCTTGATTAGTACTATAAACGTTCATATGTTCATGTTTTCTATTATATAAAGCTCCTTAATTATATTTGCTTCTCAGTAATAATACTGGTAACACAAACTTTCACTTTTTGTTATTTTATCATTGAATAAATGTCAGACAAATACCTCTACCTTACTTTTCAGTAGAGAAAATAAAATTTAGATAACATAGTAATGAAGCTCCAAAAAACACTACTAAGTTTTTGCTCTGAATATTTATACCATGTTGAGTTCAAAGAGGTTTTTTTTTTTTAAATTTACTGATGTGTAGGTATTACTAGAAGGTAGTTGAACATCTATATATACTAAATTGATAAGAGAATTTCGTAATCTGAGTATTTTTCCTCCTTTAAAAATTTTGTCCAGAAGAAAACACTTGTTACAATAAAATTAAACTGAGCTACTTGGTTATATGTACAATAAAGAAGAAATTTTAATAACTATATAATTAAATATAAATTTGATCGATTACTTTTTGTGACACATATAAGATGGGATAAAAATTTGGAAAAAGAAGCTTAATTTTTTTTAAGAAGTATAATTTTTTAGGAAAGTGTGGGTAAATGTTTAAGAAATCTGTGAATTTGCCATTGCAGCTAATTGCTTGAAACTGCTTTTTAGGGTCTTAATAAAGGTGCTTGGTTTCTGTCTAGAAATTTTTCTTAAAAAAATCTTCTAATATGTAGTAACTATAAACTTTTTTATTGAGTGATGAAATATTTTATTTCATTAAAAGCTCTCAAAAATGGCATATCAATAGTCACAATTTAGTTGTGAATTAATCATGGGGTTAATTACTTATTGTGGCATTAACTAAGATTATTCAGTTATTTATTGATGAAAATAACCATATTAAATTTCTATTTTGAAGTAGATACATAATATTTTAAAGTCTCAAATTTCAGATATTAATTTGTGATATTGGATAATATATATTATACATCAGTAGCTAATTATTTAAACTTATCCTAAGTCGCTTTTTAAATTAATTGATGATAAGTTATTTAGACTGCATATGTATATTGATTATAATAATTCATGTAGTATCTTTAATCCTTAGGAAGTGCTTTAGAAATTGAGAAAATGAAGTATAAATATTTACATGTTTAATTTCTTACAAAGAAAAATTGATAGAGTTACTACTCACAATGTCTAGATGAGAAAGAAATCAAGGACAAGAAATTATATGTATAATTTTCCAACTAACTGGTGAGCTGGTGTGTCTCTCAGATGCACAGAAGCACATGAACAGAATAAGTAATGTGTTTAAGTTGTACTTTTATTTAGAGACTAGTAGATAACAGAGAGGACTCTGAGCCATACTGCCTAGGTTTTAATCCTGACCCTACCATTTAGAGTGTGTTCTTGTGCAAGGTTATTTATGTGTCATTTTCCTCATTTTTAGGAAGTGGCTAATAATAGTACTTATTCATAGACTTGTTGTGAGGATTTGTGTACTTAATAACTATAAACCACTTGGAATAATGCCAGGCAAGGAATAAGTCCTCAAAATTGTTTTTAATGGGGCAGAGAATATTTCGAGAATATGTTTTATTAAGAATAGATAATTCTAAAATAAAATATGGTTGGCTCTCACTTTTTTATTTGAAAATAACCAATTTACAACTTTAAATCATTGTATCTTTGTGTATTTTTTATTTCCTTTCCCTGTGTACAGCAAGTGTATGTGTGTATGTGTATTCTGGGAATTTATAAAATTACTTTATATATTTGCTAACGAAACTTAATTGTAATGGTAAATCTGATGGGGAAAAATCCTAAAATTTGAATACAATGTTTTTTTGCTATCTGAGGACTTAAAAACTGTTAATTAGAGTGACTATTCATGAGGACATTTAGATAAATATGTATGTAGAAATGAGAATTGATAACTTTTGCTCTTTCAAAAAAGTGTATTACCTTGACAAATGGCAGCTCATGACTAGAGTTCAGAATAACTTTATTTTCCTTTGAAGATCTTCTAGTTGATATGTTGGGGGTTCTTGCCAGCTACAGCATCACTGTCAAGGAGTTGAAGCTTTTGTTCAGCATGCTCCGAGGAGAAAGTGGAATCTGGGTAAGCTGTGGTCAGAGGGAAAAGTATTCAGTATTAGTGCATTAATACTTAATGTTCAACAGTTTGTCTCTAGAGAGCTATAAACTTGGATTCGTAATGGAAATTGTTCTCCTTAAAGAGTTTAGTACACGATGTAAAATTAATTTCTCTCTAGTTAGAAAACAGTCCAGTGTCTAACATGATATATTAGGTATTTTTGCTAAATTTGTTCAGTGACGTTTCTTTTTCTTGTTTCCTTAGCCAAGACATGCAGTAAAATTATTATCAGTTCTTAATCAGATGCCACAAAGACATGGTCCTGATACTTTTTTCAATTTCCCTGGTTGTAGTGCTGCGGTAAGTTTTAAATATATGTGTTTATTTTTATTTATTTATTTTTAATTCAGCTCTGCTAAGGTATAATTCACATAAAATGCACCCATTTAGAAGTACAATTTGATGAGTTTTAAAATTCATAATTACCACCACAGTCATGGTTTTGAACAATTCCATTACTTCCTGAAGTTGCATTGTGTCTCTTTGACCAGTTCCCTCTCCCAGCCCGTCCTTTGCAACCTCCAGTTTATTTTGTGTTTTTATGATTTTGCCTTTTCTAGAATTTCAGATAAATAAAATCATACAGTATATAATCTTTTCTGTCAAAAGTGTGTCAAGAAGTGTGTGCTTCTTTCACTTACGCATAATGCTTCTTTCACTTACGCATAAAGCTTTTGAGCTTACCAGTAGTTTATTTTGTTTCTTTTTATACTGAGTTGTGTTACATTTTATGGATGTGCCACAGTTTATCCATTCACTAGTTTTTCCGACTCACTATTTGAGTTTTCAGTTTTTGGCTGTTGTAAATAAAACTGCTATATGCTCATTTGAACATAGATCTTCTGTGGGCATGTTTTTTTCATCTCTTAAGTAAAAACATGAGTGAAATTGCCTCAAAAAATTAAAAATAGAGCTACCTTATGACACAGCAATTGCACTACTGAGTATCCCAAAGATAAAGATGTAGTGAAAAGAAGGGCCATATGCACTCCAGTGTTCATAGCAGCAGTGTCCACAATAGCCAAAATGTGAAATGAGCCAAGATGCCCTTCAACAGAAAGATAAAGATGTGGTCCATATACACAATGGAGTATTACTCAGCCATCAGAAAGGATGAATACTCAGCTTTTGTATCAACATGGATGGAACTGGAGCAGATGATGCTAAGTGAAATAAGTCAAGCAGAGAAAGTCAATTATCATATGGTTTCACTTACTTGTGGAACATAAGGAGTAGCATGGAGGACATTAGGAGAAGGGAAAAATGAAGGGGAAGAAACTAGAGTGGGAAATGAACCATGGGAGACTATGGACTCTGGGAAACAAACAGTTTTTGAAGGGAGGAGGTTGGGGGGTGGGTGAGACTGGTGATGGGTATCAAGGAGGGCATGGATTTAATGGAGCACTGGGTGTTATACGCAAACAATGAGTCATGGAACACTACATCAAAAACTAATGATGTACTGTATGGTAACTAACATAATAATAAAAAAAAAGAAAAAAGAAAAAAAATTGCTGGGTTTTATGCTACGTGTGTGCTTCATTGCATGAAAAAGGTCAGATTGCTTTCCATAGTGGAAAATTTTGCATTCTCCTCAATAGTGTGTGAGAATCCCAGTTGATCTGCATCCTGGACAATGTCCATCTTTTTTATTTGAGGCATTTAAATGGTTATGTAATGGTACCTATTTTAGGTATTATTTTATATTGCTCTAATGACTGATGCTCTTGAGCATTTTTTATGTGTTTATTAGTTGTTTTACTCTTTTTTGATATTTGTGCTCAAATCTTTGTTCAGTTAAAAGAAGTTGGCTGTTTTGTTACTCTAAGGGTTCATTATGTATTTGGAGTATAAGTTAATTTGTCATATGGATAATTATCAAATATTTTTTCCCAGTCTGGCTTTTCTTTTATTTTCTTAACAGTATTTCTTAAAGCAAATAAATTTTAATTTATTTGTTCAGTTAAACTTCTTTTAATGGCATATGCTTTTGTAATCTAAGAAATTAGTATAAATCAAGGTCATGACATTTTTTTTCTTATGCTTTTTGCTAAGAGTTCTTTTGTTTTAGCTCTTATATTTAGGTCTATGATTCTCTTTGTGTGAATTTGTAAAATGTGGTATGAGGAAGGTTGGAGGTTAAAGTTTTCTTTGTTTTGCATATGAATGTTGAATTGTTTCATGACCATTTGTTAAAGAGACAGTCCTTTAAGGTTGGATTACCTTGGCACCTTTCGTGAAAACTATCTGGCTGTGTTTATGTGGATTTGTTCCTGAACTCTGTGTTTGGTGCCTTTGTCCTCTGTTTCTGCTTTTATGCCAGTATGAGATTGTCTTTATTTTCATAGCTGTATATTAAGCAGTTCTTGAAATCAGGTTGTGTAAGTACTCCAACTTTGTTCTGTATTTTAAAATAATTTTGGCTCTTCTAGATAGCATTTCAATACATGTAAATAGACTTGTCAAATTTTGTAAACTGCTTACTATGATTTAGATTGTATTGTGTTAAATCTGGAGAACAATTTGAGGAGATTATTGAGTCTCTCAGTTCATGAACATAGTATATCTCTTCCTTTATTCTGTTTTCTTGATTTTTCAGTGTTTTGCTTTTTTTAGCGTGAAGTCTTAAATATCTTTTGTTTCTCTTCCTTTGTACTGGGAGGTTTTTTGATTATCAATATGTTGATATTAGTGTTGAATTCTGTCGAATGTTTTTTCTGATTTTATTGAAGTGAACATATGGTTTTTCTTCTTAATCTTTACTAATGTAGTAAATTACAGTGATTGATGTTTCAGTGTTAAACCAACCTTTGTGTTCCTGGGATAAAAACTAGTTGGTTACTTTGTTTTTACCTTTTTGTTCAATACCGGATTTGATTTGCTAACATAATGCTAAGAAATTTTGCAATTATTTTTATCAGTGATTTGGGGGTGTAGTTTTCTTTTTCTGTAATATCTCTTTCTGATTTTGGTGATAAGGTAATTCCCCATATGATAGGTTTGGAACTATTATTTTATATTAAAGAGTTTGTGTAGAATTGCTATTACTTATTCTTAAATGTATGCTAGAATTCACTGCTATAGCTATTTGGGCCTAGAGATTTCTTTGTGGGAAGATTTTAAAGTATGAAGTTAATTTCTATAATGGATATAGGGAGGTTTTCTGTTTTCTTTTGAGTGAGCTTTGGTAGTTTGTGTCTTCCAAGTAATTGGTCCAGTTATTCTAAGTTTTGATGAATATATTGGTACAAATTTATCATCATATCCCTTTCTCATCCTTTTAATGTTTGTAGGACATTTAGTGATGCTTCCTCCTTCATTCTTGATACTGGATTTTTTTTTTTTTTAAGATTTTATTTATTTGACAGCAAGAAACATAGCTAGAGAGGGAACACAAGCAGGGGGAGTGAGAGAGGGAGAAGCAGGCTTCCCGCCGAGCAGGGAGCCTGATGTAGGACTAGATCCTGGGTCTCCGGGATCATGACCTGAGTCGAAGGCAGTCGCTTAACCAACTGAGCCACCCAGGCGCCCCAATACTGGATTTTTTTATTGATTAGCTGGATGTTTATCCATTTTGTTGTTCTTTTCAAAGAATTAACTTTCTTAGTCGCTTGATTTCATTGTTTTTATCTAACATTGTAGCATTATAGAGAGTATGTATAACTTTTGACTAGAAAACTGGTTTTGATTGAATCCTCTACTTCATTACTGTAGAGGACTAGTGCCTTAATGTTTCTTGACTTATCTCCATGCAAAATATTAGTAATTTCTCATGGAAGAGTGTTACTATGAGCCTGTAATGAAATAATGCATTTTTAAAATATTTAAGTAGTATGTAAGTTGTACAAATCATGTAAATATTTCTTGCTCTTTGTTATTATTAGTGCATGAGCATCCTTGTAGCCTCTCATTTCATCAACCATTCCCCTAATTCTATTTTTTCCTTAATATTTTGTTACTAACCTCTTTTTTTTAAGTTATAATTTTCCTTTGTAACAAAATTGTGAAACAAAAATAGGAAAATAAAAATTTTGAAACAAAAATAATAAAGTAAAAAATCTCTTTCCAGATGAAGGTTAATAATTTTACACATCAGATTGTTAGGGTGGAACACATATCAAATGTACATAGTAGTACTTGGCTGAGAAAACACTGTCACTGTCCCTAAGAAGGCATTGGTTTTCTCATATTTATGTAATAGTTCTATTTGCATACATACATATGTTTTAATACATTTTATAAAAGTGTTACTCATCTGACATCTAGTCGATATTAGTTTAAGGAGTGAGAAAGAAGAGCCAAGTGTTGTTTTTTTTTTTTAAAGATTTTATTTATTTGACAGAGATAAACATAGCTAGAGAGGGAACCCAAGCAGGGGGGAGTTAGAGAGGGAGAAGCAGGCTTCCTGCCGGGCAGGATCCTGGGGCTTGTGGGGCTCGATCCCGGGTCTCCAGGATCATGTCCTGAGCCGAAGGCAGTTGCTTAACCAACTGAGCCACCCAGGTGCCCCAGAGAGCCAAGTATTTTAATAGAAATATAGACAAGTTACTGTCTTATTGATGGAATTAATAAAATTAGCTAGGACAGAGTGTTTAAACTGTTTTAATAAATGATTTGAATTGCCTTGAGTCATCCTGTTTTTAGACATTTAATCCATTTACCAGAAATCTGTGAATATTTTCTATCAGTATGTAATGCATTTTACACACACATGCATGCACACATCGTGAATTTTACTTATATGTTATTAGTGTTGTATGTGTTGTTTTTGTTCGGGGCGTTTGATGGACTTACACTATCTACTCCTCCTTTCTTGGTTTTCCCTGTATCACTCATTTTCATGAAGGGTGTTATCAAGTAGGAATATAGTCTATATAGGAAAGGAAGCAAAGAAGGAACTAGAACTTTTACAACTGTTATTTCATTTGAGTCATAAAACCTATGTATAAGATAAATGATGTTATTGCTGTTAAATTAGTTCTGGAAAGAGCCTCAATACTGTAACATTGTTCAGGGTCATAAAGCAGAGTCACAGCCTGAACTAAAATTTGCCTGACTTTAAGTCCAGTGTTTTGTTTTTTAGCAATGCATTGGCTTGTTTCCAGGTGTGTTATCTGCTACTGAACTACTGGAAAATTCAGATAGGAGCGGATTTTAAAATCCTTACCATTACAGTGTTTTAAAAAAATTATTTCTGGATGAGCATGATAGTAACAAGAGGGTACTGTCTAGACCACTGTTGATAGTAGTGCCTTTGGATCACTAAAATTATGACACTGCCTACTTGCCCTCTGAAATAACCGTGTAGAGTAGGCCTTCTGAAGTATATTTTTTACCGTGGAGGTGCCTTTCTATGAGCTATGCTGCCTTCATATGAGCAATTTGGAATGGAATTCTATAGAATTGGTTATGTAAAGGTGAATGGCAAATGTAAGATGACATTTTATGTGATCTATGACCTTTATGGATATACTATTTAGATTTGCTTTTCATGATTATCATGTTTCATGAATTCGCTTTATTTAGGAAATAGTGAATTCTTCTAATTTACTGAAATAGTTTACTGAAAGCATCCCATCTGAACCTCAGAATTGTTTCCTTTGCAAATTAAATAGATAGGAGCATAGATTTTGGAGTCTTTGTCTAGGGGACAGTGAAAGATACAGATTTTGGAGTCCTGTGGACTCACTGGATACCGTGAGGACATCCAGTTGTGGGTACCAGAATATTTTAGAAGGAAATATGGAAGAAGGGTAAAGACAGCTTAAATCCAAAATCACAAAGTTATCGCAAAGGTTGTACTTTAACATATGGAATCAGAAGGAAATGTAAGGAATCTAGGAAATGAGGGTTGAGATTGGGCACCATTGTTTTGGGTGTAAATGTGTCTAGGTTTCACGTTAGGCGGTACTATACAAAGTTAGCTTTTGTACATTGACTAAGGAAGGATATATACATTAGCTAAAAAGTAGGAAAAGACTAGAGAGACAGAGTATTTTGTATAGAACACTTTGGTTGGTATAGAAATAGGAGCCAAAGATTGAGGAGTACAGTCTAAAAATGGCAATTTCCATACTAAATTTAAGAGAATGTCTTCCAGTAAAGGTAACTATCTTGTTGAAGAGATTGGCCATATTATAAAGATCCTTACAATTTATCCATGGAATTATTGGAAGTCCATAGTGAAACTGAGGAAAATACTATTCTGGAGCCTCTCAGGTGTGTGTTTTGTATCGTTTGTAGCAAGATCAAAGATGAGTATTATTTCATTATCAGTTAAGATTAGATTCTTCTTTTATAAGACGTTTTTTCCGTTGTAATTTAGTTCACTAGTGTTTGCAACTGTATGTGATTTTGGGCTCTTTCAGTCCTGTGGAGGTAATAACAAATGATCTCTTGGACTACCTGTCTTTTTCTTAGTGGAAGAGTAGGTCTAGAAAACTTGAAGGGCAGCTTGGCTCAAATTTTTTCCTCTATCTCTTAATTTAATGCAATTAAACTTGTAAGTTCTAATTTAGGGTCTAGTGGGCTGGATGTTGAAACTGGTAATACAGAAAGTGTATTGGCTGGGGATAAGTCCGTGATATTCTGATATTTATACCTTCATTGTTTTTTGATCTGTAAAGGCTATGTTTGACCTTGGTTACTATCACATTTTCTTTAGCTGATACTTTTCTTTTTTCATTGCCTTATAGGCAATTGCATTGCCTCCTATTGCAAAGTGGCCTTATCAGAATGGCTTCACCCTAAATACTTGGTTTCGTATGGATCCATTAAATAACATTAATGTTGATAAGGATAAACCTTATCTTTATTGGTAAGTAATATATTTAATTTTAGCACTTTTAAGTATTTCAGTTTTATAAATACGTAACTGAGTCTCAAGGTAACATATTAAATAGAATGTGTATGTGTTTGTGTTTATATATGTTTATATTTGTATATGTTAAAACTATAAAGACATGTCAGTTTATTTTATTTATTCATTTTTTGCTTTTGGTTTTCGACAACCTGCCTCACTATTCTTCCCAATTACAGTTATAAAGTCAAGGTTTACAAGCCTCTCTATCCAGTCCACATCAATATAGATTAGTTAGGGGATTGTTAGTGGACATGCAAGTCCCAAACCCAGGAGAGGAAGAAAAAAACAATCGCCTTCCAGATTTCAGTACTTTGCCTTTTTACTTTGTTCTATGAGCATAATTAAGATATGCTTTAAAAATATTAGTGATAACTGCTATGTAAGAAAATACAATCAAATAACAAAAGTGATTACTTGATAGATAACTAATGGAATGGGTTGATAAACCCAGATAGGTTTACCTGTAAGGACCGAGAACTTGGTTATTTTAATTTACCAATAATGTGCAGTAATGAGAATATTAAACTTTCATTGATTGGCTTACTGTATACTAGGCATTGTAAGTGTTTACATGTATTACCTCATTTAATACTTGTGATGCTTTGAAATAAGACAGCCTGGGGTTAAGTCTTCACTACTTACTGATCCTGTGCTTTGGTGTCTTCAACTGTAAAGTAAAGATAACAAGAGTACCTATGGCATCAGATTTAATGAGAGAATAATTAAGCGCTTTTGTACATTGACTGCCCCAGAAATGTGGGTGCAGAAAACTGTGAGCTATTAACAGCTTGTAAGCTCTATTATAAAAGATTATATAAGGATAGTAGTGAGAGGGAGTTCTGAACATCTGAACTTCCAAACATAAGTGGGTTCGGAATGGTTGTTTTGGCGGATCATACATTTATTTTAATAATACCATTATTTTGCAGAACTTTTACAATTTTTACAATACTGTGGTTAAATTCACAGCTAGGAGGAGTGTTCTCTTAGAAGAAAATAACTGTATTTCGTTGACACATCTTTTTTCTTTTTTGACTAAAAATGTACTCCTTTGGTTACCTATGTCATTTATCAAACTTGGCTCTGACCTTTTTTTTTTTTTTTTTTTTTTTTTTTTTTTTTTTTTTTTTTTTTTTTTTTTTTTTTTTTTTTTTTTTTTTTTTTTTTTTTTTTTTTTTTTTTTTTTT